>UXGD01001077.1:0-40194 GCA_900474315.1 Torymus auratus | reverse complement strand
CGTTTATAAAACCGAAATTACGTTTCTACGTTTTTTGACGTTTTTTACAGTTTATAAATTCTATAAAACGTAAAAAAACCATATGTAATTGTATAAATGCATTGCAAATCGTAGAAAACTGTATTAACATGTTAGAAACCGTATGAATCCGTATTAAAACGTATCAAAATGTATTAAAACGTATAAAGTTGTCCAAAAACCAATGTTTAGATCCGGTTATATACGTTTTTATATGTTTTGTACGGTTGTATACGGTTTCATACATTTCTTTTTTTCCATACGGGTTGCCACGTATGCCGAAAATAAAATATCTGAATTATTCATGCAAAAGTATTATCCGAAATAATTTTTTTTAAATTTATAAACGCTTGAATTAATCGCACATCACCTCTGCATCTAAAGTTTCAATTTAACGCTTTGACACAAAGGTTATTGACCATGTAGATATATAATAAAGTGAGTATATAAGTGAATTGATCTTAATGCCAAAATAAATCGAGGATAAATATACTGCGCTTTTATTGCTTTGCTAATCAAAGCAATTTAATCTGCAAAGGCTGCACTTATAATGTTTGGGGAATACCAAAAGCATAAACGTTTTAACGACTGCAAATCTAATGCCAATGTCAGTAACAATTATTATTCTTTGACGATCACTACTGCGAGTAGTTGAAATAATTCGTACGGATATAAAATCAAAATAAGTTTATTAAAAAAGTAGAGAGAATTTCAACGTATACTTTTTTTGCTAGGGGAAAGAGCGCTCAAACGGGACAAAGAAGCGTAAAAGCACGGCATAGGCGGAAAAACATTCTATATACCAACTCTCTCCCCGCTCCTTTGAAAACTGCACATACTACCAGTAAATTCCAGAGGGTATATAAAATTTTCTCTCCCATCACATTAGCCTGGCGTTGTGCTGGGGAATCCCTATGCGGCCAATTTTTCTCATGTCAGGCATGTGGGAACCCTACGCGGGCCTGGTTTTACAGCACCAGGGCCTTCCCCTCCGTGTCTATACCACCGGAAGTAAAGCAGAATGAGACGGCCGACCAAACGAGAAATCGGCTTAAGTTCGAAAGCTACCACCAGCAGAAGTATACAGCGCATCTATATACCAATAATTGTGGGGCCTGCAGTTTGTTGTGGCAAGCTGTGGCGCCAGGATTTAGGCAAATGTCTACCATTCGTAGTATATATAATATCATGCGTACGCGCGCTCTTGACTTCTCGGCGGGGGATGTTTGTTATGTTTTCCGGGCATGCGGAAAAGAGGCTTTTCCGCGGAAATAGCGAGATAGCACGTCGTCGGTGTGTACGCACGTCGGCAAAAGCCGAATCACATGGAGCATAGTAGGTATATATAAGTGAGTGCTCGCATTTTGCGCGATAGGCACGTGCCGAGTGTAGAGCGCGTGTCGACCCGATGATTCAAGACGCGCGGAGAAGACTTGGGGGAATTTCGGCAAACGAATTCGGAAAATTTCTGGGATTTTACGGTTAATGTTGGACTAACACGGTACACACGTGACTTGGGAATTGTTTATGATGTTTTGCTTGAGTTTGTTTTTTTGTTGTTACATGGGGCCGCCCGTAACAAGGCTAAATCAGGCACGTGGCGGCTCTCTTTTTATAGAACCTTGATGAACGCTCGTAAAAAGTGAATGTCTCTAAATTGCAAAACTGTGTTTGTAGTCTTTTTTACTCTCGTTTTTCGACTGGAACTAATTTTTAAGGAACTAACAATGCAAGAATAAAAATAAAAGAAACTATATTCTTGTAATTAATTAATATAGGTGTGAAAGTTTCAATTGTACGTTATAAGTACGTAAATCTAAGGAACCACAAGTATAAACGATTATATTCGACATTTGTTTAAACAACGTTTAATAAAGTTTCACATTTAATTACATCTATGCACGTATACATAAAATATGTATTAAAACTAATAGGGAAATTTTGATGACTAATGTTATACTCAGAAGTCATTATTGCTATCGATATATGAAAAACCTAATACGCAAATGGAATAGTAATTTTCACTTCGTATCTTCTAATAATAATCTTTCTACTCGGGGATCTTTCTTATCGAGAATCCCTTAATCGGAGAAATTCCCACAATTTTCCAAATTCCTCAGGATGAGGAAAAGCGAGAGTAGCGCTGCGCGTCATAAACGAAATACCAAATCGATCATCGCTTAACTATGGGCAATTTGGAACATTAGGACCCCGGCGCGTCGTAAAGGAAATCTCGGTGAACCCATCGTCCCCTCCGAGTAACTACCTGGTGGCCACTGTGTCTACAGGCACACGCGCGCATTACACGCATTGTTGGATTATTGCGCGGTACCAGCAGTGTGGCACGTGCCTGGCGCCGCATCCCCCATTCCCGGCGCCAGGTATTATTTAGCCCTGGTGTTTTCCCCGTAAACGGACCCCCAAATAGCAAAAATCTGCTGATTATGATGTATATCCTGATAAACATATTTGCGCACGTGAATCATGGGCTTTTTCGCTTGAAGTTTGAAGTGTGGGCGAATCCGCTGAGTTATGGGTTACAACAAATAATAAAAAATACTTTTTCATAACGATGTATGTCATACCGGTTGGAAATATCCACAATTATTATAAATTATAGCAATTACAATTATTTTACTCCTCCGGTAAAATTGTTATAGTCGATGTTTAATGGAAATAATTAAAGTATTAAAAGTCAAGATTTTAGTTAAATATACCGATCCATATAATATTCAAAATAATTTATGTAAAGAAAAGTATATAAGCAGTGTGTAATGTGAAAAACTTCGGCAATTTTATTTATATATTTTTTTTTTTATAAACTTGTTTCATTAAGTTAAGAACTTATTATTAATTGCTTCCCCCTGGAGAAAGCTTTGTTAAATATTCCTTATAAACTATTATTGTATTCGAAGCAATTTGAAGTTCTCTACTATGTGAAAAAATTATGCTGATAGCCATACTTAATTGCTATTGCGTTATTTATAAAAACATAACATTTTAAATTAGGTAATCGCTCAAGCACTCAACTTAAAATATAAAAAACTTTACTAAGATTAAATATTTACTGCGTCAAATATTTTTGTATTTTTATAATGATTGGAAAATCATATGACATACTCCGCGTCAGTAAATGGGATTCTCCTGAGATTACGTGTCCTTTATATTTAAAAAAATATATTTTGACTAAATATTAAATTGATAAGGCATTATTTACCAACAACAGTTTAAGTTTAACTATATTTATTAATAATTAAAAATTGTTTAAAAAATAAGTTTATTATTCACAAATTCCCTCGACATCGAACAATTATTTGCTTTAAAGTCTCTCATTGTAACGAGTTGGAAGAAAAATTACTGAATTCAGATAGCAAGAGTAGAAACATGAGACAATAATCCAAAAATTTTGAGAAAAGTAATCAATAGACACAGCCCATTAATAGTTGTCGAAGTGTTTAACATATTGCGAAATGATTTTAAAATACTGTGATATAGTCAAATAACTGTAAAATATAAATAAAAAAAATTGGGGACCGAAAAAATGTATAACATATGGAATGCTTTTGTAATTTTGTCAGTGAACCTTTTAATACTGATGTATTATAACAAACTTTATATGTTGACTAATAAATATTGTTAAACTGCGAATCATTAAATATAGGTATTATAAAATTTTAATCATATTTCATATAGTAAGTATGTTCCTGACAGATCTAGATAAATTTGTATACTTTAGACGATTAAGTTGATTATGTAAATTATTTCTGGTTTAAGGAGGTCTGATACCTTTCGATTTTGATATTTAATTTTCTTATTAAAAAAATAGATTTGATTACCTATATTTTGAAGCACTTTAAAATAGCACTTAATGCATGAAATATCAACAAAATAATATTCGATACAGGTGATAAAAATGATTCTGACACGAGTGAGATTGTTACCATCGCTTTGATCACGCGACAAACTCATATTCAAACCAGAATCATTTTTAGCGCATTATATATAGAAAAGTACTATTTTAAGTTTGTAAAACTACATAAAACTGCTTAATTTAAAGATTTTTTTAATTTCTTCGTGATTTTTAGCATATAACTTCTTACTACTATATAGTAAAATTAATTAATTACTAGCTAACAATTCTAAAAATTCTTCTGTCTCGGTAAAACAACAACTTGTTTTTCCCCTAATTTCAAACCGAAATAAACAACTATAATACTATGAACTTACGCGCGTTATCAGCCGCTGCAGTGGCCACTGTGGAAATGCCTGCGATCTGATGAGAGCGTCAACAGCGCGCCAGTTGATAAGCCAGGCTCTCGAATTTGTCGCCAATATCGTCATCGGCATCATCATCGCGCGCGTGCGCGCACGGCGCCATTGGCGCCGCGTCGAACTACGGCATAACTCCTTACGCGCTCAGCGCTCTGCTTACGAATAGGCGCCGCGCTGATTGCCGCTGACGTAGCCCTGTTTGTGTGTCTAGTCCTATGTATATGCGAGCCGTGGCCAGTTTACGTCTTCGATCATTCGGGAAGGAAGCAATTACCGCTGTAGTGTGATAGATGATTCGACCGTTTATCTGGTTTTTGTAAGCAAGTGATATATTAATTATTAGACAGATTATTTTCGTTACATTTTACATATATTATTAGTTTATCAGGTTTCTGTTTTGTTTTATAATACTGAGTACATTACACGGCTTAAACATATCACTTTCAGTTACCCTTACCAGTAATTGCACCCAAATCGAACATCGAATTTTAAGGGTTAGTTTATTCTCTATTTAAGACTTTTCAAGATAAAATTGAAATGGTTACCTTTTATAAAGAAGAGGCTCTTTTTTGAGATTTTTTCAATCTAACGCTAAAGATATTGTCCAGAACTTGAGTTTTTTTAGAGTTAGGGTTTAATGTTGCCCCTTTTTTATGTTTTCACATCAAAAAACATAGGTATCCCAAAGCTCAAGCCGAATAGCTGATCCGGATCCCTGACACTCTCCTGGTTAGTATTGATTCCGGCCTTTGAGTTGCGTATTAGTCAATGATCCGACAATTTCTAAGTATTCTCAGATTTCTTTATTTGAATCAGCTGTTAATATTTTTCTAAGATTTTATAGTTTGAATTCCTAGTTAATGGCTATAATTTATTATACGTCCCTCAAATTTTTTCACTACCCTCTCAATCTCTTGTGCTGGTTGATATAGATGAAGATTTTCTAAGGCTTTATTTTCTACTCCATACACTCTACATTTTTTTACCAAGTACTTCTTTTGTATAACCCTATTTACATATCCACAATGGATTCGCGTCCTTTATAGCCTTGGAAGTAGATTAATTTCTCGTATTTTTCATCAATCTCTTTCAATTTATTGTTCTAACTTGGTCTTAATTATTTTTTCTCTATTTGAAATAATATACTTGTAACCTCTGCATCTTGCACATGGCTAAGCATTTCTATCCACCTACTATCCCCCACTTTCTTCAAGCTATTTTCCATTCCTTACTCCATATCTACTGGGATATTTGTTAATTATATTCCTCATATTTTAGAATGTTCATACCCCCACCCCCCTATTCATTTTAAAAAAATTTTTTCAACTTTTTCTACTTCAACACTCTTAGCTCCATCTCCGTATTTTTGCACCGTAAAGATACTTTGTTCTTGTTATCACTTTCATTGAATATAATCTTCTACTCGCTGATTCTACTTTAGATCTTTTGGTAATTCTCCATACCGCGTTCATAGACCTTCTTAGTTTCCTTGCTATTATTTTTAACTATTCATTTAATCTTTTTAAACATAGAGTATTTTTGGAGCAATTTATATTTAAGAATTCTGGTATATGTAAATATGTTTTCATGCAAATATACTAATATAAATAAATTAGCTTGTAATTTCGTATTTATTGATATTGAAGAATATTCAATAGAAGTGCATCAATATAAAAAATAATAATAAAAAACATTGCAGTTGTAATATCAAATGAAATTATATATAGAAATAAATGTAATCGTTGTGCACCACCAACATTTAACAAGATAATTTAAAATACAATTTTAAGCAAGTTTTAAATAAAATTGTTGATAAACTGTTTAACGACTGAATTCCCTTTATAACTGTACACTTTCACGATGCGTGAGTGCAATAAATAAAAAAATGTTTACCTGAAGAAATCCCAGTGCAAGCATTCAAAATTAAAAAAATTACAACCAATACAAGCCATATTCTTCAGATTAAGATTTTACAGAGAATTTTTAGCAAGCATGACCAATCGTAAATATGTAAAGTTAAATCGAAAATCTGAAAATTAGCGAAAAAATAAGGTTACATCCTTTTTTGACGACCAATATTTACACGCTCATAAAATCTCGAACTCGTAAACCGCCACGCACAGCAATTCTTAATATCTATCAGGCCGGCGTACATATGAATTCCTTTCGCGTGTCGACATCGAATTCGGTCAATCCCGCGAACTGCAGCTTCCACGTGCACCTATATAGATATAGGTGTAGAACGCACCGTATACCGCTTGAGCTTTGATCTCGCACCTCGAGGGCACCGCATCATCGGGGGAGTGTCGCGGAACCGTGACGCAATTCCGATCAGCTGAATGCCGCACCGCTGGCACACCATCACCTCCGACTGATCGGTCAACATCGGTATAACTGCGCGTGCCAGCACAAAAAAACGGTTTTCTGCATTAGTCATGCTTTCCTGGAGAGCTTCGCTCGCTCGTACGTTCGTTGCTCTCACTTTTACTTGTTTTTGCGCCACCCATGTCAGCGGTTTCGATTTTTGCTTCTCTAATTCAACTCGTTCGAAGGTCGCCGGAAAAGGATAGCCGATAAACGGCTGTGCGCGGATACTTTTTTATGAATTAACTTTCTCCTCTTTCACTTGAAGATGGGACTTCGGAGCTGCGAAGAGTAAAGAGAAAAATAACAGCGACAAAGCCAAGGCGCACGCGCGTGACACACTTGTGTTACTTAAGTTTCCTTTTAAAAATTAGGCCGAATGAGCTAATCATACGATTTTCGTACACTCCATTGAAATCGGCGATTCTTCGATCGTTAAAATTATTTGAGCTGACTCATCTTGAAATCGTTGCGAATACTTTTTTTAATATTGATATCAAAACTAAAAGGACACATAATTAAATAAAAAGTATGTAAGGTGGTATGACTTTATCAACAAGGATATGAGAATTCAATAATAATTTCTTACACGATATAATTTACACATCAGCGTTATTTTATAGGCACTTTCATCTTGCAAAAAATTTATTACTATAAAACTAAATAAATTTTCAGAGATTAATGGCCAAAGAACTGTATGTAAACATCAGGGTTTAAAAATACCAGTATTATTTTTTCAAGACTTACGTGCGGAGTTAATTACCCGCAGTAAAGGCATAAATTCGCCAAAACATAAAATTAAAGTAGTCGTTTTGAAAAAGGAGTACAGAAATAATTAGCATCGATAAAAAAATAATATTCGAGCGGACAAAATAATTAAAATTTGATTACCCTCAACGAAGGATTGTAAACAATCGGGAAGGGTATTATTTGCATGTACACAGCAAATAATTTTCAGAGACTCACTAACATCGATACTATTACGGAGAGAAAGGTAAAAGTACGTACGAACGCAAGTACGAACCTTAATTTGCAGGATTTCCTTATTTCCGCAAACAAACCGTTGTCATCTCTCGGCGCGTGTAATACGGGAAACCCATCATTAAATGTTTTTCCAGGTAAAAGCGGAGCACATGTCCCCGGAAGAAAGAGCGCGTGCATGCGCAACAGGGCCAATTCCACACATAAGCTCGCCGGCACGCGTGCGGTTTTCCCGTGCATGCGCGCTTTCGTCAGGACTTTCGAGTGAGGAGATGCGCGCAACAGATTGCGCTGCACTGACCCACATATAGGCAGCTGTTGTTCTGATGCGTGTGTGTATATATACTTATAGGTAGACACTGGCGCCGAGATAAATGCTGCGCGACAAACGATGACTGTAGTTCCTTGCAAGCCACGGCTGTATGTACTCGGAGGAGATCACAATAAGGCTCTTGACTTTTCGCTGGTCGTTTGAGATTCTAAGTCTGGGGATGGCCCTTTTAGGACTTTGAACGAGCACCACGGTGTATCGGAGAGGATTTGTCTAGCTGTCCGTTGACGTAATCCTGCTTAAAAAGTCATTTTTAGATTAAATAGAGGACGGGAAAACCTCATTATTTTCAAATTAGACGCCGCGTTTTAGCAAAGCCTGATGATTATTAAGTTTGAAAGCCGAGATGAGTGCACACACAAGCTAAACAACGGGTCTTATGGATCTTTCAAAAGTAGTTATTTATTTTTGGAGAGATGTATGGCTGCCACTAATTATAATTAAAAAAAAAACATAAGAGAATCGTTTTGAAATCTGTTATACTAAAAGATAGCGATAGTTTTAAACTTCATGAATTTAAAAGCGCTTGTTCTCTATTAATATCTATAGTGATTCAAGTTTTTAAATTTGGTATTAATTATAATTTATAATTCAAATTTAGTTTAATCTCTGAGTGAATGATAAGAAACGTAATTTGTATATCACGTTCTTAGTGTATTTGTACGAGTTCGATAGAATAAGCAAATGTCGCTCCTATTTGATTATTGTGAAATATTTATTTTGTTTATTTTGATAATAATTCTAAAAGTCATTCTTCTAATGTGATCATACATGAACAGAATAATAATACTTTTATTGAATGCAAGCGATATATCTATCTATCAGAACGAAAGGTAATTCCACAAAATGTTTCTTTCATAAGTCGATCACTGTTTACAAAAAGATTATGTCACGTAATATCTATCCCCAGTAATTTCAGTATTGCGTTTTTTCCTTGATAATAAGTATGGCATAATATTTTTCTACGTGAATCATGGCAGTTGAAAACTTTATACTTAAAAATTCCCTCATGGAAAATTTATACCTTTTTGGAAATTAATTTCTACCTGTTTTGTTTGATAATGTATAATATTCCAAAACAAACATAAAACGTATCATATAAGTAATAAAATATTAATATCGAATGAAACAAACAGTACCATATGTCATTCAATCAATAAGGTTTTTTAATCTAGTTTTATCATACTATTTTATTTATACATGAAACCTATAAGATATGAGAATTATCCAGTTTTCTATATCTTTGCATTTTTAACATTGCCGATTTTTATCTATTTAGCAGCATTTACTGCAAATGTACTTTTGTTGGAACTAAGCGTAATTGAAGGTCGAACATTTTTTTATCTTCTACGTAAGTCTTTCCTCGAATACTAAGAAGATTGCCACTTTGAATGTAAGAGTTACAAAACAGTGAAATTTCCCCGGTGAAAATTTTTCGCACGCAACTTTTATACCACTCAAGATGCTCTAAATGATTAGAGGGGAACTCCACTTTTGACTAATGAAAAAAATCACAAATGCGATTATAGTAATTTATATGTAGAAAAGATTTAATTAATCTTTTTTTTTTTAAATGTTCGCTTTAGTATTAAAATTTATAATTTAAACGGTTCATCTCGCAAAGATTTATGTGCAAACTGATTCAGTACATGAGTACAAAAAAAACTCTGACGAAATTCGAAACGAACGGTACAGGTCGTAAAATTTAGGCATGGTTTATGGATATAAGTACCCTTTCGAATGCGCGAATTCGCGAGCATCTGCCCACTACGATACGACGTCGAAGAAATCCTTTTCCTTGTCACACATCACGCATGCGATAATCGAAAAAAACCCAGCACACGCGATTGTTAATTCACCGCTGGGTCGCGACGATAATTCAAGGTCTACCGTCCTCACCGGTCATAAATTGCATCGCCCAAGCTCTGGACCCCTGCTGATTTTTAGGGCACTTCCTGGTGGCCGGCTTGTTCAACAGCCGCAGCGAAATGGGTGGTTTGTGTATACAAATAAACGGCCCCTGATTACCGCTGTATCGTGGTAGTTGTATAACTATAGGGCGACCAGGTACATTCAGGTTTACGAGGGCGAGTTGGATTTTTCCGAAATATGAGTGCATCTCAAGAGGAAGAAAAGGGCCTGAGAAAAATTGTCCTTGCGTAGTACTGCACTATTCACTCGTACTGAGTTGACAAACATTTTATTGCATAGTGAATCATCGTGTGGACATTATCTTTTTTGTATTGACAGATAGGCACGTGTCATTTCTTCGTAGGTGAAAGTTTTTCAATTCAATTTAATTGATAAGGTGATACTTTTCAGGCTATATTTTTTATAGACACTTTTATTGGATTGTTTATCAAAATATTTGTTATTTAAAGTTTAGGTTTTACTTCGAAACATCTAAAATCAAATTAACTATTTTCAATCTATTTTTCAACATAATACTTATAATATGATCAAGGAATGCGAGTACGATCTGAAGGCAAGTATGTATATACATGTATACTTTAAAACGTCTGTAAATGACTTCATAAAAAGGTTTTTAAGTATAGGTATGCAATTGAAAAATTAGAATTGTCATTTTTATGAGAAGTTTAGAAATAATATTACACTACCTACAAAAATCTATATAACATAAGAGATTGAAATTTTAGTAAGTGCCATTTCTTTAACAATCTAATAAACAGTTCATAAGAAGTATTTTCTCTCTCTTTTAAGCAAATGTTGTACTTAATAATTTGTACTTAAAAATTGTTTAATATCTTTATACCCCGTAAAATCCACATATTATATTAAAGCTTTATTTTTTCATGTAAATTTTATCTTTTTAACGTTAATCATGCATAACGAAATCTTTATTTTCTAAATATTTTATATTTATTTTCTTCTATTCAGATGATACAAATCTTACATCCAAATAGATAAGTGACTTCTATAATTATTTTCATATTTTTCAAATAAAAAAATTTTTTCCATACATACAGAGTAAAGAAATTATATTGCTGAATGTTTTTCTTCTGCAAGGATTATTTTGAGTGTTTCCATTCATCAGCATGATGACATGAAATAAAAGTGAATTAACAACAATACATTTATTAAACATGATCTTTACTTAAAATTTATTTGCCTGTACACATTGAGCTAGAACATAAGACATGATTTTTATACAATCTACTACATAAAAAAACAGCTTTAAATATATATTTTTTCGGTACTTAACATTAAACTTAATTAGATTGTAAAAAATAAAATAGTTTTATTATAAAGTAATTTGTAACATTTAAATTTCCTGGAGCAATTCTTAAGAAGAATGAGTGATTGGAAAATCCCGGTCGTTCAGAGTTAGCGCACATATGTTTCAAGAACGTTTACAAAATTTATAATTATTAGATTTAGACCGTTGCTAGTATAAAAATTACCCATTATCTTTCATAATATTAGTCTTTAGATTTCCACACTCATTAGAGAGTAAAATTTCTAATATTTATCTGAAATATATAGCTAAATCAAAATTCTATTAGATTCATAATAAATGGTTAAGGCTTTTTCAAAAAGTCCCAGGTTTAAGTCATCGTTTAAGCTTCGGTCTTAATAACGAATCTTTTTTTGCAACTTAAATTTTATTTTGTTGCAATGTAAATTATTTAAAAAAAGCTATATTGATAAAGATTTTGTCGATAATTTTGATTGCATCTAAGATGCCGCTTTGTTCTGCTAGTCATTAAAATTTTTGAAATTCTTTCGCATCTTACACCAAACTCGGAACCTCAGCTTCCTCTGAAAGATTGCGAAGCTGGTGGGGGACTACGTATTCTATTTAGAGTGCATGAGACGGTCCGCATTTATGCGTCGCCCTCTCCCTTTTTCCTGCAGTCTAGACGAACAAGGAAAAAGAGAGGAATAAAAGGAAGATAATTTTCGTTCAGATGCTTGGAACGTCGGGGGTAAGAGAAGCTCACCCGACGTTGTGCTCCAAGTCTCGAAATAACACCAGCGAGGTCCTTGCTCCACATATTTACATAATCCCGAAACGGTCTCGGGCTCTCGCGGCTATCATCGATACATAGCAAAACTTTTGTTGGCCCTTTTTTATAAGGGAACTTGAGCTTTATATTCTAATTTAATTATAATATGATTGCTGGAGAGATTTACGATGTAACGTAAACAATATTAAATTTTGTTAATAAATTTACTGTACATATTTATTCTTAAAGTATAAGTTTTTTATAAAATTTGATTTATAAATATACAGCTAATAATAAATTTGAAACTTTGTATGATTTTATTATAGGTTTAGCAGAATTTCAGATTTCAATAGCCTTTCTGTTTAATAGTAAAATAACTATTACCAATACAAAAATGATATGATTGAAATACAAAAAATTCTGAGAACTCTAAATATACATGGATTTTTATCAAAATAATTTATTATAGTTTTTGTTTTGAAAATATTTTGATGTTAGCTTTTAAACCTTTTAAAAAATCTTAACAAGTTTAAAAAAAGTTGAATAGTTTGTTTTATGAATTTATGTTTCGCGAGCACAGGTACAAATTTATATATATTGTAGAAAGGTTTCAAAATTTGGTTTACAAATTTTTAAAAGAGTATTATTAGCATATTATATGAATTCTGTTCAATAATAAAAAAAAAAGATAAAAATGGTTTCACAGTTATAAAGACAATGTTGTATATTTAAAAAAAAATGTTATGCGTCCAATAATCATATAATTGAACACCCGAAAACAAACATGAATCACATACATCATTTTGCTTCAAACGTACGAAAGATTTTAGTTATCCAACCAAAGAACAATAAACACTCTTTTATCCCGTTTACATTACAAGTTAATTAAATACAGATATCCACACAGTGCTTACTAAGTAACCTTTTCTTGATTTTGAGCAGAAATTTAAGGACTGCGGTTCATGCTAACGGTGCATAGTAACAAAACTGAAGCGCACCTAAAGTACCTAAATCTTATGACAATTATAAGTTTTTTATATACAAATTTCGGGCTTTTGCATCAATTGCCCATGTAAATAAAAGAATACAAGTATAAATCACACATAAAGTGAATGTTTGAATCAACTCGCTCATTTTAACATTTACAAAATAAAGTATTAGCGATTTTTTTTTAATAAAGCCTTTCGTTAATTTACGCAAAAGTACTGACTTCAAAAAAGTAATTTTCCTATTTAAATTCCGCATCTATTCGTTGCAAATGAAACCACTCATCCCCCAAGACGCACTTCAAACATTTAATTTCCAATCGATTCAACGCGCCAGCATATGATGATGCATCAAAGAAAGAACGAAAGAGCGGAAAAATAAAGATGTAAAACTTAATGCAGATCAGTGACTAACGTAAAAAAACAACGTAAAAATCGGAGGTTACATGTATCGATCGATCGGGTCAATATCTCAGGCGCTGGCGAGAGTCGGTGATGTGTTACTCGCCAGGCCTAGCCGCGCGAGCGCCATTTGATAGCTCGTCTCATGGTTCTCGTCGTGTCCATCATCGTCCTCCTCGCTCTCGGTGTCGCTGAGGAGGGCAGGCGGCACGGAGGGCGTTGCCCCGAGCCTCAATAACTCCTTGGCGAGCTGTAAGTCGCATTCTTCAGCGAGGTTATAGGCCGTAAGGCCAGCGTACGTAGGGGCGTTGAGGTTGGGTTGACATTCGCGCACCAGGATGTGAATCACATCGCGCTGACGGTGCTCGATCGCCAGGTGCAAGGGTGTACGGCCAGCGAGACCCTCCCGCGCCTCCAGGTCGGCCCCTAGTCGCAAGAGCTCTCGGACGATCTCGGCATGGCCATTGACCGCTGCTACGTGGAGGCACATTTCACCTGAAAAAGTAAATATTGAGATTTAGTATACGGTTATTGTAAGATTTCGCTTTTGAAAATAATTGAAAAAGAGAAAATTAGTTCAAACATTTTTTCGACGAATTTAAAAAAACTAACGTAAAACAGTGCTGTAATACTGTTTTGGCACTTTGTTACGGATTGGAAACCTCGTGTTTTACGAAGGAACATATAAGGCATGGCAATTTCGATACGACTTTCTTATTAATATTTTATGAAACGAGAGAGGTAAAGCTTATTATTAAGGTATTATTAAAGTGAAAATTGTGTGCGGCAGTAATTCATAATTTCTCGAGGCAGTGCAGCGACCCACAATAGCCGCGAACCGTTTTTTCCCAAAAAAGGAATCATCCCATTTGCATAAGAATCAATTACATCGAACACATCCTTTTCAACATTCAGTTAATATGTAATTTGGCACATCAAGCTGAAGCGCGCAAAATTCCCAAGAGTAAAAACCTGTAATTTAATGTCTGCGTTTACAGACTTTTGTCCGTAAATCGGCGGATAATTCCAACTTTCTCTTGAAGATGTTACTAAATGGTGAAAGCATCGCTAAAATTTTACATTTTATTTTATTATAACTTTTCACTACACTCTGGCACTCAGATTATTATTAAGAAAAAAAAAATCACTTGTCAAAGTAAATTTGAGCAATTTTAAGTAATTCATGCAAATTTCGCTGTAGCTTCTTTTCATGCTTCCATACATGGAAATGTAATTAAAATCCTTTCGAAATTCCGAAATTAAAAATCAATAATACAGAAACATAATATCCAAATGACTTGTATAATAATTCTTTAACCGATAAAATGGTCTAATTTACGCATCACTATAACTACAGTTAATAGCCACGATGTTTTACATTCATTTTCAGAAGCGTGATTCAGTAAAGTTTCCGTTTATCGAGATTACTATGTGCTCAAAAAAATTTCCCCGTGACCCACGAGTTCTGCTGAAGCGCGTCGACGTATCATAAAATGCACAATGCACTTACGTGGCGCCCTATTTCATGAAATTTGAATAATAAGGAATCACCACACATTCATCAACTAATGAGTGGCATTGTTTTATTTTATAACAATACACCCGCTGCACTATATTTTAATTCATTTCGAGAAAATGCAATTCAAAATAAAAATTGCATCAGCTTTGTTTATCGAAAGGTGAAACTTAAAAACTCCAAAAATCGAATCCACGCTACAACTTTCATTCATTCGCGAGATTCCCGCTCTTTCTCGCCAAACTCTGCATTCATTCAGGGCTCGCGCGGCGACCTCGTGAACGATCCTCTTTCCTCACCCCAGCATTTATCATCCAGACGTTTTGCTCCAACCCCGACGCAGCTAATTTACTCGCGCGTGTTCGAGTCCGCCCAATCGGCTGCAGCTGCAGCGCTGCAGGGACAGAAGTCTCTCGCGGAAGGAGACGACGAGGGAGATGAGACGCGCCTCGCGAGATGAATCACGAGCGATGCGCGTACTTATAAGAGGTTTGGCCAGCGGCCCGTGGTCCAAACTAGGAGCGCCGATCAAAGGCGCGTCCCCCTAAAATTAACCGTCGCGACAGCCTCTCTTTCTCTGTGTCTTTTTGCGAATCGCGCCGTCGTCTCGACGGCGGTGGGAGACGTCGTCTATTCCCGTAGCCGGTGAATTTCTTTTTTCGCTCGCCTCCGCGTAAATATAGACGGCGCTTCGGGTATGCCAATCGCACACACATCACGTATATACATACTGAAGCGCACGCACATTGCACGTATATATACGTGAAAATAAATCGTAAACAAATTAGCGCGGAATACGGAGTTTGCTATTTTTTGCGTTTTGTCTCATCGACGCGAAAAAAATTCGCGCGAGACGGTATATATTTTCGAATGCGCGCGCGCACACGTTCGACGTTTACAAACAAGTTAAAATGGTTAGAGATGATTGTGGATGATGACGTTTTTCTTTGTCGAGGAATTTGGGATGGTTCTTGAAGTGGACGATGACGAAAGTTGTTATTTGGCACTAATATAGATTTCAAATATGGAAAAAGTTGCTATTTTCGCGCGAACAACAATAGTCGGTTAACAGCGGTTTTATGCGGGTAAATGATGACTTTAGGAAAATTTTCAATTGATCTAAATAGCTGTTGTATATTGATGTACATTTATGTTGTTTTAAATTATCGAGAAAATTAATGTTCTTGCAACGAATACTATTGTTCATGCTGGTAAGCACAATCTTATTATAATGGCAATGTTCTTATTCTTAAATCAATTATAATAATGATGGAAAAAAATTCAGTAACCGTTACGAATAATTATTCCACGAGCAATAATTATTTTGGCGCAGTATTTAAATGTAATCAATTTTGTTCCTGACGCCCATTAAGTCGTTTAACAGTCGTTCATAATTTGATACAACGGTTAATCAATAACTGCGTAGGTCTGACAATTTGACATCGCACATCACGGTAAAATAATTACACGAGAAAACTTTGCAGTTCCAGCAAAAATTTAATTTCAATCATCACATTTTGACTCACAAACCAAACGTTAAAGGAAACATTTAGTCATTAGTCAATTTATTTGCACAAAACCTCCTATACGCATATTATCGTCATAATATTTGTTCACGTGTCTCGTATATATATGTATATATATCATATGATTACCGAAGGTTTTGCCCTATTAGTTCGAATACTCCGAACTGCGTCATCCCGAATCTGCAAATTACAAACCGCTCCGAAACTGACGTGACCATATCCATCCCATATTCCCTAATCGGCATATCACGCAACAACAAATCATCGAGTACCATTCAGCCAACTCGCCTTGAACCACCTTCGTCCCGAATCGACGCGATCACGATAAACAAATAACAACACTCTCCTAAAAAGAAGAAAAAAACCCAAAATTACCGAAACAACTATAATATAGTCTCTATCACCGACTGATCAGGTGCACGAATGCATCGATCAATTGCATCTCTGTCTCTCTTCCGCTACCACACACAATCGATAATCAGAGACACGCGTGTACGCACGCCCACCTTGTCACATATACACACACACGTATACCTATATATAAATACTACTATACTCGATACGGTGCCGATAATTCTGGATATCGGCTTGGTTTTTCCACGAAGCAAGATCGTCGGTCCCCCGGGCGCTACGCCAATGCCGGGGTTTTCCCGAGGCCGCGCTCTCGCGCCGCTGCAAATAGCCCGCGCCGCCTCGCGCAGCCCAGGTATAATATACATTCAAACACACCACGCTCATGTGTATGTGTGTGAGTATAATATACGTGAGCTCGCGCGACCCGTAGTCTGGCGGCGCCGCGCGCGCGCGCGCGTGATGTAACGACGCGCCCGCGCTTCTATATATATACCCACACATCGCGTATACATGAATATATATATACAGGCTCCACGAGACGACAGAAGAGGAAGAAAAGAACATGTATGCTGCACGTGTGTACGTATATATAAGGGTATGAAGCGGCCGCTCCTCCTCGCGTGTCTTTCTCTTTTCTCTTTTGCCTGCGCGAGTGTGTGTGTGTGAGCGCGAGCGCCGAGTAAAAGTAGACTTCCGGCCGTCCTTCGCCCGGCGCGTCGGGGGAATTCCCCGAGATTAACTCTTTTCGAGGCTTGCCACACATTTCTCCTCGTGATTTCGTCGACGACTACGACGACGACGTCGACGAGACGACGCGGCAAAGCCCTAACTATATGCTTATACTTTATCTCATCAACTCGCGTGCCCGCGCTCCGCGTACTTATATTTATACGCTATATAAGTACACGCGAGTTTTATGACTCTTTTGTTGTTAAAGGGATATGCGGTATATTGTCGTCCTTCTGCGCGGGTCATTGAGGGAATGAGCAAAGTTCCTTTGTCGCTATACTTGTGTGACTGTATTTTTACGCTCCGCATGAATATTTATCGATTTTTTCCCTCGCGGCTGATCGAAATTTATCGCGACTTTTAGAGCATCGCGTGCTGGAAATTTTTATGGGATTCTCCAGCCGCAAAAGGTAAAAAGCAATTTAATGCATTGAAACGCGGCAGGACGTTTTATGCCGTGCAGTTGACACGGATGAGGAGCTGTTTATTATCGCGAAGACAGAGAATCGTTTAATTGTCTTTTATTGAATTTGACCCTCCTTCGGTTGATTAGAATTAAGATAAGGAGCATCACTTTTTCAACGATAGTAGTAATCGTTTGCAGATAATATCTACACTTAAAAGTTTGATTCGTTATCAAACATATACGTGACCGCAACTTCATGACAATTAAGTCTAATCGTTTCATTGTCGGAATATCTTTGATAGTGTACCTGCTTTGGCTCAGCTCATTCTAAATTGGAGCTCTCCCTCTAATGGACAAAGCAAGTAAACACGCACGCGCGTTAATTAATTCTGCGCTTTGCGCTCCAAAACTTATTGTCACAAGTTCAATGCGGCAATACGCGATCACGAAATAATTGGTTTTCCCCAAGGTCTGTTGCCGTGAGCGACACGGCATCAAAAGAAAAAGAAAGAAACAAAAAACAATAAACGACATTTCGTGACAAATTAATATGACACTGCGATACGCGGATAAATATATATATAACATATAACGCAGGCGTAACGGTTCGCTGTCAGCTTACTATGTATATGCCGCTTGATTTCATTGCGCGACAACACAAAAAGAGTTTAAGTATTCCGATTCGAAATTGATTGGCCGAAAAAACCGCGCGCAATATCACGCCGGCCGAGACGGCAAAGGGAGCGATTTCTCCTGCAAAAAGAGAGTACGTGAGCGCGGTGCATCTTCCACACCAGCAGCAGCAGCAACAAAAAAGGAAGAGAAACGCGAGCCGCGCACAGAAACACGCAGCCGCGGCGCGCTATCGGCTTTCGAACTCCTGCGCGCGCTCGTAACACGTCCGCTGGGGAATCCCCAAAGAGGCGCGTCGTCGGAGTATATACTGTTCCCCCACGCGCCGCTCCAGTCGCGGGGGGAGTGAAGAGGGAGAGAGAGAAAACGATCTAATTGCGATGAGCACGGGGGAGAGGGAGAGGACCACGGGATTTCCGTACTCGTTACTCAAAAGGATTTATCGATTCAGCAGTTGTATGCAGCGGCAGCGGCGACGGACGAGACCCGTAAAAAAAAGAAAGTCGAACGAAGATGGGCCTCGGCAAAGGTATAGGTATGCGAAAGAGGATACCATGCCGCGCTGCTTTATGAGACTTATCACCAAGGTTTTTTTCGAAAGCTGCGTACGCAGCTGCTGCTGCTGCTGCAATTTTCTGCGACCGCCGAAATTCCGCCGCGCTGCGAGGATTATATATGGTGATAATGGGTCGTCGAGGGGTCCGTGACTCCGTTCTGCTCGGCCTACTATGCTTAATTTGAATTTACGCAGGCTGTTTTATGCAGGAGTTATCTTAATTATGCCGGCGATTTGTTGTGTGTGTATACATGTGTGCTGCGAGGAGAGGTTATTTATATTGTTTCTTGCGTGCACGTATATATAGCAAAGGATATTATTGTTTTTTTTTTTTTATCGTATTTCATTTGGCTTATCTTGCATTTCTAAACTTTGTATACTTTTTACACGCAATTAGAGAGAAGATGATTCGGTCGCGGTGACTTTTAAATTTAATACACCGTGACGTTTAGGAGAAATTATTATGAATATAAAATTTACGTTCGCCAATATCGCCGGTATAATGTTATTTATATAATGAAAACGTAGAATTATAAGTTTCTAGATATATTTGAAATTTAAAGTGATAATATTTTTAAGCGTTTTTAACAATAACCTACGTTAATCGATAAAGATATTTTTAATCGTTTACGGATTTTAACAAATAACAAGTCGTATGTCTGTATAAAGAACATTTAACAATTTTTTCTATTAGTATTTATTACACATAATTGATCTATTTCTGCAGTAATTATTGTGACATATATTTTCATAGCATAATTAATATTATCAACGAGATGAAATTTATATCTTTTTTTTAAATGGAAATTCGTTCGTAAATATTATTTGGAATTCGATAAGTACTATAATTTTATATTTCAACAATAGATTCAAATTCTGGAAGTCGCCAAAACGTAAGACGCATAATGTTAATTTGCATAATTAAATATAAGTGCATTCGATTGCGTATCTATAAGTTGATTCAAATACTATAAAAGCTAGTTTTTATCGGACACACATACAGACGAATATCGTTATTTATCAAATGATAAAGATAAACATTAATAAGCTGCCACTATTTATCAAGTCTCTTGCTACATCGAGTTAAAAAAATTATTAAATTTTTTAATTCAATATAAAAAACATTTTAATTTATAAGAGAGTGCTCTAGATAAAAAGAATGAGCATGAGATATCCATGCAATCTGTATTTCCAGAAACATCCAGATCCGTATTATATACAATTACAATTATCTCCGAAATGGAAATTTTCAAATTCTAAAAATACAACCATTCTCCCAAAATCATTAGTCCGCTCATTAAAATCCGCGGCATTTTCTCATAGTTAAAACCTGCCACATAAATCGGCGAGAAAAAGAAACGACCGCTTCCCGAAGGCTCATCGAATTCTTTCTCTCTCGGCGGGCCGGTAATGCAATATATATTTTTGTCCGCAAAAGAAAACGCAAAACCGGCCACGCGACTATAGGTATATAATTTCCGTCTAGCGAATCCTTTCAAGTGTGCGTATAAATGTCCCCCTTCCGAGTCTGAGGCCCATACCCGAGAATTTATCCTCAAAAAGTTGAGCGTCGACCTCTCGCTCTAATGACCGCGGAGAAAATCGTGTGTGAGAGAGAGAGCGACGATGAGCGCTCCCGCCTGCGCATGACATCACGTGGGAATTCCGAGGCTTAAAAATCTCCGACCGTGTGCCCATAACTATATACACACACACATTTATAGATGCGAGTGTGTATGTGTTTTTATGGGTGCGTGAGCATCCGACAAAGGAAAAACTCACCGTAAAATCGGTCGTCCATCTACGAGACCTCGGAAGAGGAGTGTACATGGAAACACAAGCCCCGCAACCGCGGATCTTGTAACGGGAACGCACGCGGCTACTCGAGGTGTCGTGCTACTCTCATGGTGGGACGGAATATGTATATATCTCTCCACGACGTCAATCAGAGACGTCTGCACAGCGCATTGTTATGTGGCACAGGGATCCGATGTTTTATACGTGGGGACTTTAAATTGGCTCGGTCGCGCTGACCAAGTTTTACTGTGTTTTCGTTTGGAGCGTCCCGACGACACGAGACACGTAGAGTTCATTCGGTTCAATGCTTTTTCGAATGGCTTCTTTTTTTTCATGGTGGTGCAAAACCTTGAATCGCTAATTCTACGCCTTTTTGTGAGGCGAATGGATGATGAGAGAGTCACGCGGCAGTGTTTACACACGCCTTTCGAGTATAGATCTCACGAGATAATAGGTTTTATTTTATTGCTTTGGCATTGTATTGCTAAGTTCGGTGTATAAACATTCTCATCGCGAAACTTGAAATGTCGAAACTTTAGTGTTGGAACCAGGAACTGTGAGCACTTTGAATTTAGAATAGTTCTGATGATAATGTTTAAAATTTAGAGGAAGCTTTATAATAGATAATTTAAGTTTTGTTAAAAGTCTAATAGAAATGTCTTTTGAAGTCTCAGAAATCAAAATACACTTGTATAACGTAACAAAATCTAGTTATTTATTATCTTGGGAATATTTTGAAGTCCAACGTTTACGTAACTATCATATTTATCAATTCTAAATACGCCACGTCTATTTACATAATTCAAAAATGAGAATTTTTATAATATTGCTGAAATGATATATATATATATATATATATATATATATATCTTAATGGAGAATTTATTTTCTGCTGCAAGTGTAACTTCATACGTTTGTTGATAAAAATAATCTGAAAAAATTATAGAAAGTTAATGTGTTTTCCGTTTCATTTACTGATAAATTCTTTTTTTATTTTTATACATTATATGCGAAGGTTATTAAATGCGCAATAAATATAAATGGAAAGTTAGCTAGATTCATAGTAATATTTTAGATGAATAAATAGCGACAACTTTAGAAGAAATTTTAGATAAATATTATACGTAAACAATGTAATTATAATTATTATCACATGTTTTACACTCGCTTCTTTAATTAGGTGTTAGTAAGTAATAATGAAGTACCTCAAAAGCTCATAAATTCTCATTCCTTGAATCATCAATCGTCATAATTCTACGCTTAAATTAGCTGATGCAAAAACCTTCTTTCTTTATGTTTAGTTTCATTCGCGAAGTTTAATCAAAGGCGCTAAAAAAACATTTGGATATACCTCCAAAAAAAAGCAAAAAATGAATGCGATCCAACTGCAAAACGTTTATTTACGTAAAGCCACGTGATCTTTACTGCAAAACCGGTTACCCGCCTCTTGTTCTTCGCGATATCATTCGCGATAACTTAATTTCCACAGCGCCTCAAATTAAAGCTATAATACTTATCGCGCGCGTTAACAAATTTTTCCAATAGCTCCGCAGAAATATACTTATCTACAGTTCCAATCGTTTCGTCACACAACCGCCGTAAGATCATCAACGCTGGCATTAAAATAAAGACGGAAACCCTAAGGAAAAAAGAACTAGGCGCGCCTGCAACGAGGAACTTATCGAAGTCGGGAGCACGCGACCATTGACCCTGCGCGCAGCTGCGGCGACCACGCGAAGCGCGCAACAATGTCGTCGTTAGTACTCCGGACTCTCCTCTGTACCCTTTTTCTCATACCCTCCCCCGGTTTTATTCTTCTCGTTTTGCTCGCGCAGCCACCGCGTGCCTCGAACGTGCCAGATTCGTTATGCGTATAAGTACTCTGGTCACTGCTGTATAAAAACTGTGCAAATAGCTTGGATGTTTCAAAGCGTTGTCTGTACTATTGTATTACTTTTGTCGTGTGTATAATATAATGAAAACTTTGCTTTCGAAATTTGAATAAGTGCACATGCACCGATATCAAATCAATGGTACACCTATAACTGTCAACCAGTGAATATCCACTAATTATCAGTGGATTTTCACTGATTTGATTTCAGTGCATATGCGCCGATTTAAATTTAGAGAGAGGATTAACAGAAATTAGGAAATTTCAGTAAATATAACAAATTCAAATATATCATAAACTAAATGACAGAGACAATATACATAAGACTAATCTGCGTCATTAGAGCCTGTGAGGAAACTTTGGACGTTTTTAGAATCTTGGTTTGTATAGGTATAGAGAATTTCGGCTAGACAAGAGGTCTCTATATAATAAAGCGGCGAGACGCCGGTGCACAAATACCCAGGACGTCTAAATTACTTTTGGCAATTGCCCGCCGGCGACATTAATTGCCCTGCACACGCTTTCTTCATAAATATGTCTCCATCGTTCATATTAAATCATCAAAAATCCAAATATACTTTAAATCGCGTTAGGAATAAATATTCATTTTAATTTTAGTATACTTCAAAATACACTATTGCTCTGCTCGAAATTTTTCCATACTTAATTATTAGCAGTTTCTACCTTACTCTAGTACATTGTAAAGATTAGTAGTTTCCTCAAACCATTATGTCTATTTTCGCTATTCAACGAAGTATCCTGGGACCCATAGAGATTTTCTCTGAGCCATCCTGTCGCTGAGAGCGACTACAGGCTCGTGCTCGACACCGATGCACACCGGCGTCGTTGCCCTTTTGGAAAGCGCGCGGGGAAAGCCCAGCAGGAGCATCGGCCTCCTTCTTTTGTGCGCGCGTATGTGCATTGTGGAAAAGAGGAGAAAGAGCGCGCGCGCGCACGCTGTTATAAGGCTCTCTTCGGCCGAGACGGATTTACGCGAGATCCCCGAGAGCCGCGAATAATCGAGTTAAATTTGAGGATGTTGAATTTATCGTGCTGGGGATACCTATATACTTGATCGAATGTTTTGTGTCTTTTTGTTCCGGATTCTTGCCGAGATGGTGGGAATTTCGAGGGCGAAGGAGGCGTACGCGGAAGAGAAGTAGGACTGTAATAATTGTCGCTGTCAGGGTAATTTTATATCGCTAAAGAATTAAAAATTTGCTATATATATACCACGGTTTTCATTGAACTTAAAATTTTTTTTAATCGAAATGGGGAATTTGGCAATGTTTAAAAATATAGTAAAAGGTGTGCTTTGATAAAAATAGAAATTCCGTCATCATTTATAGAAACGACAAAGTTCTTCAATTTGACGTACCAGAGGATATAGTTAATGTAAATAATATTTGTAATCTAATGATAAGGACATCATCGTGATGGCACTTTTAGTCAAGTGAATCTTATCAAAGTTACCTAAAGATTGGGATTTCCCAAGGTGTAATTTTACGAAAGAACGTCTGAGCTTATCTGGCGCCTGAACAAGTGGTATTGTGCCAATATTTACTAATGACAATACATTTCATCGGAAAAATGTTTGAACAAAGCTTTAATTGATTTCACTCCATTTTATAGTAGCTCTTAAGTCAGTCAATAATAATATTTAAAATAGTTTAAAACGTTTAATTCTCGTTTAAAAATAAAAATTGTTGTGGTTAAAAGTATACACCCTACTTTAAAATAGTTTACCCATCTAAAATAGTAAAAGTATTTTAACTTACCATCGTAGTTCCTTTGCTCCAAATTTTGTGGGATAGTTGGGAAACTGATTCCTTGGCGCCATGTTCGTTCAGAGTCTGTCAAGGGAGTGGTTAGCGCCTTTGCACAGTGATGGTCTCCAGAAGCACAAGCAACATGCAGTGGGGTATTGCCTTTGAAATTTCTCACAGTAGGATCAGCTCCAGCTAAAATTAACCGCCGCACAATCCTTGGTTGGTGTGTTAATACTGCAAGATGTAAGGCTGACTGGGCATCATCGTTCAAGATGTTAAGTAAACAAGGGTTAGGGGCAAGGCCAATCAAAAAGAATGCTGCTTCAAGAAATCCTTGTACAATGGCGATGTGTAGTTGCCTAAATCGAATAAAATAAATTTGTTAATATCGATTGAAAATAATTGTGAGTATAACTTTTTGAACTAAGAATTAAAATTAAAATGTCTCATTATATAGTAATGTACTCTGGATAAATAAATAAATAAATAGTAAATAAATTTCAACTGTTTACCGATAAAGCTAGTTGAAAACGGTACATACCCACATGAAAAACTTTAATTTCTGAAAAGTTTGTTTGGCTAAAGTTTGGGGAAACTTATGTAATAAGATAACCCTAAACTTGTGCAGTTGCAAAATATTCTTTGTTGTTGTGTGTTTTCTAAACATCAAAAAGCTTCAAAGTTTGGTTTCATTGCACAAGTTTTTCTAAACTATAGTCAAACAAACATTACCCAAATATTTCTCAGGTAGAAATTTTTTACACATGTGAAATCTTAAGATTGTTACAAAAATTATGAAACTGTTAAAGAAGGCATTGGTTAGTATTTACACTGAATTTTTTAAAAAGTATCCTAAAATATAAACAATGTACTTACGTATCACCATCATCATCTTGAGTGTAATAGATTTGCCAAGATTCTAGAGGTTCATCATCCTTGACCTCTTCAGAAGCAAATTCCTCAGTATCAGGATTGATGATACCACTATCTACATTTACAGTAGGTTCTTCCTTAAGTGTCAACTGGTTCAATGTATCAGTGAGACCAAGATTGAAACCACTGTCGATAGCCTTTACTGGTTCAGGTGCTATTTTATGGTCACTTTCATCCCTCCTGTCTTCACTCTCCAGATCTATGCTCAGTTCAGAACTCATCAAATTACTCCCGGACAAGAACCCAGAATCTACGTGGGTATCCACCTGCTGCTTTGCCTCCTTACTCGCATCTCCATCGGTACATTCCCTTTCGCTTTGTTTCCACATTTTGCTGATCTTAGTAGAACCACTTTAAGAAGCTCAACCTAAAATGGGCAAAAAGTTAAAGACCCAAAAAGGGCTAAGATTAGAAACGTCTCGTATCTTTGCTATAAGATAAGGTTTTTACAGTGCGAAACGACCTCCAGAGAGCAGAGCCCGCCCGCACTTTCACTTTTTCT
Organism: Torymus auratus; assembly: GCA_900474315.1. NCBI lineage: Eukaryota > Metazoa > Arthropoda > Insecta > Hymenoptera > Torymidae > Torymus > Torymus auratus. The sequence goes on along the minus strand of UXGD01001077.1, from coordinate 14,260 downwards.
ACGGTGAAAACTGCGCGCCTGGCTAGCACACGCGATTCTCAAAATACGTATAATTATAGAAACTACTCGCGCAAAGTCCGTCACCAGCTACTTAAGGCATCACGCCGCTACACCAGGAAAACGAATCTTGACCACTCTAAAAACAAAAGAAAAAAAAGAAAAGAGAACGGACGGACGTAAGACGACACTGAGGCATACGGTCGTATGTAAATGGGATACGCAGATAAACAACATCACTCCAAAGCACAGCGAGAAAAAATCAATCACTCTCTCGAAAATCCTCATTACGGAGTACTTTTACAAAAGGAAGAAACGAAGGCATTGATCGGATTCCAGGCCGCCGAGTGCGTAAACACATACGCGAGCTCTTATAGGTTAACCGCTATGCTCTCTGACGTAGGTAGTGTCCCACTGATACACGCGTGACGATACGTACTTGGCAGACGACGTGTGGGCCGTCGTCAACAGGAAAGTTGACGAGATACCGTAGATAGGTACACTGCTTTTCCTCCTCACCGCAGCAGAGCACAGTCACTTCTTCGTTCCAGTAGCAGACGCACGGTGGTAGCTGGACGACTCCTCTTCTCTCTATTTTGCTCAATGCAGGAGCCCAGAGTGAAGATAGAGAGAGGAAGAGAATCTCTCCGTGGGAACCCTAACTCTCGGAGAGCGCGTCACTTTTTCTTAGGCGCACGCATTCTCCGCCACCTTGTAGACTCGGTTGCAGTCGTCGGTCTCGTCCTCCTCCTGGACGTCGTGGTCGTGCTCCTCGTGGACGTCGTTCTCGTTGTTTCGCGCTCCCTCGACGAGCGCCACTCGGGAATTGCGTAGATAGTCGCGCGCGTAGAGTTGGTGAGCGGACACTGCGACTCTATACTTATTCGTTCGCTCACTTGCCCGCTCTCTCATGGACGTGTACTAACTCGCTGCCCGCGTCTGTGCGCCGAACTGTCTGTGTGGGTGCTTGCGTGCTGCGCGCAAGAATATTCCTATAACACTGACGCGCAGCTGTTCTCTCTCTCTCTCGCTCTCTCTATAGCTGCTGCAGACTGCACTCCTAAACGTCACGGGAAAACCAATTTTTTCTCTCGTACAAACATGCGGCCGGAGTGTCTGTGTACCTACACACTGAACTCGATGATCCGGCCCTGTCCCACTATGACACTCTCATCTGGACAGTGGACTTAGAGGACGCAAGCTGCTGACTGAGAGTACTTACGGAGACTGCACTGCTCTGTGGCTTGTGCCATACGCCGTGTACCGTTTTGATATTGCTGTTGTACACCGTTTGCGATTGGTCGGGAATGGACTATGGAGCAATGGAGTAAAATCGACGTTCGCCGAATACAGCGCCCCCACTATACAGCGCGGGGATTTGAAATTATAGGTACCGGATTTCTCCGCGTTCGTCGTTCTTTCTTTTTGCTCTATATTCTATGGGTTTTACCCACTCTCGGCTGAAAAGGTTTATTCGTTTTCAAACGTTTTCGTTTATTTTGACTCTGCTACCTACTAGGGTACATACGCATTAGGTCCGCACAACCTTCACATACTATAGTTATAAGCTGATACATGTATTAACTACGGATATTTTTTTTTTGTTTTTACGAAACATTCGACACACGTTTCATATTAAAAAAATATTATGATTAAATGTGTGGGTGAAGACTGCGTAAAAAGTGTCGATTTCGAAATTTGCATTATAACGATGAAATTAGACAATATGTTGCTGCGGTTGAAATTTCCGATGTGGTAACGTAATTACGTGAGTCACGAAGTTCTCTGTGCTTCATTTCATTGACGGTGATATAATAGTGAAATCTTTAATTGGTAATTGTCCGTAATAAAAAAACTTAAATAACGACTTTTCTGGAGGAATGAATAGTTTATTAATTATTTTAAATTAACAGCAAGAAAGGTAAATTTTATATATTAGATGCAAAATTGTATCATTAGAAATTATCATCGATAAAATATAAAACCATATTTGTTATTTTTGAATTAAATAAGTTTTAAGAAAATACACTAGATAAATAATTTTACTCTTTCAAACCAATAATCAGATGAACATTTTTGAAATTTCATTTTCATTAAAAATTGTATACCCTCTATAATATATTTTAGAGTTGCATTTAAATAATACCGGATCTTTATTATAAATTTTATTCGATTTTTATAGTTTCTTGATTTTTTGTTGTTTAGAGGTAAAACACGTTTCTAAACAAGCTCTCAATTTTTTTTTTTTTTTTTTAATTAACAGTAACTATTTTTAATACATTCGGAACAGTTTTTATGATTAATACAGAAAATTGATCTAGAGCAATAAATTAGTCATTTTATTTGAAATCGTATTAAGAAAAATTTATAATTAAGTTTTTTTTAGGTAGTTATGTATAGTTTCATTTATTGTATTTAAGTTAATAATTACAATTTTTTTCAGTTGAATTTGAAAAAATTAACCTGCGAAGATTCATTTTCAGCCAGCAATTACAGTTTTAACCTTTCTTAAACTATCGGAGAGCTTAAATATAGTGTGATGTGAGCGAAACTTTGCATAGATTATAAATATATATCGAAGTATAAGCAAAACATTCGCGCGAATAATCTAAGAGGATTAAAATTCATCCAATTTCCGCTATCTAAAGATTAATAAGCCTACTACATACGGAATATGAATATAATAGTAGTAAATTACAATAGTTTAAAATACTTCAGACACATAAATCTATGGCCGTATTTAAAAGGAATTTCAGCATTAGTATGAGAATCTGCTATGGAGCCATCTGCTAGATAGTGATGCCCGGGCTTTGTTGATTTGGAGAAAGTTCTAATTCTCAGTCTATTCTAGAACTTTCGGCATGGCTATATGCGAATGATTATACTTACAGATTTTTAGAATAAAATATTCTGGACAATTTTATATTTATCAAAACGTTAACAATAATTTATTTTAATATTACGTATTTTTATTGGACACTGTCAATTTTACAAACATCCTATATAAGTGACTTAATACTTTGCGGTACAGCTCTAAGTAAATACGTTACTTATAGGCGAATATTTAAAAACTGTTGAGCGTTCGAAAACGAGAAGTCAAATAAAAAAGTTAAAATCAAGGTTTACTCGTCTTCGAAAGTTGTCGCAACGTATTGAAGCGATACCTTTCTTAGATGCACGCGCGGCCGCGTATGCTGCATGCATGAGGGCAAGAGAGACAGAGCGAGAGACGCGTAGCGGGAGTAAGCTGTGCAGGCCGTTCAGACATTCACTCAGGTATAAGCCTCTTTCCCGGCGATAGTTAGAAACTTCATAAGAAGCTCGAGAGCGCGAAAACTTTTACCACCGATGGTAAGTTTAGGACTGCACAATAAATAAACCAAACTTTTCGTGAAATAATACTGCAATGTGATTCACTTCCACATTACTTATAAACGCGTTATCGTTTTTTTTCTACTTGGAAAGACCTCGGTCATCGCTGACCCATCATAACTTATAGCATCGTCAATCTGAGACCCAATCAAACAAAACGCTTATATGTGGTGCCTATAGGAACTATCTCGTTTCAAGTCGTTTTTTTTCTACTTTGTAAAAATTTCAGAACGTACAAGGAAAACTATTATAGTCATTTTAATATTCGTAATCGTTTGCAAACGTAACAGGAAAGAAATTAGTTTTTCAAAACAATATAATATATATGATATTATATGATATTACAACGATATACAATTTCACAAGTTTTTCAAAGTAATAAAATTTCTTTGATTATTTGTACTTATAGAAAATTTTATAGTATGAGGGTTTAGCTCACATGCTACGTCGTCAGTGTTTTCAAGATGCGTTACATAAACTCTCATTTTTAATTGATAGCTTTAAAAATCGTAATATCAAGGATAAAAACAACATTAGCTTTGTTATAAGAATGTATAATATTACATTTGATCTGAACAATATTTTTCACAGTGATATTAATCATCTACTGCTGTTATGAAAACTTTAATTGTATTATACTTATGTATAGCTATCTCATGATTAACAACTTAAACTTTCATGAAATGGAAAAAGGAATTTATTCGGATTCTTGAGCGATTCCGGAATACATAAATTTTTCATGGCGCGTACCGTAGCGCAAACTTGTAACTCTGTCATCCGGTGCTTTAAAGATCGTACGTTGTGCACCACAGGTGTACATTAATCACCGATGAGTCGGGATGTGAGTTGCATCGCTCGAAGGAGAAAAAGCTGGATTAGAGATCGTTAAGAAAATTGTAACAAGCGCTGGTTTTTCCTAATGGACCGGGACACGCCTGGGTATTTCCTATGCGATTAGAAATTCACCGTCGCTATGTACGTTTCTCTTTTCTAATGGCTGTCCTGTCGTTATACTTACTATTCAAACACACCATTTCCTTTTAGTACAAAGTGAGAAGTTCATTTATTTCTTTGTTTTTTCCAGGAAAAATCATTAAAAAATTTAATTTTTTTCAACTTAATATGAGTAGCTCATAAAACAATTTATAAAAAAACATTTATTTATAAAATAATGACTTCTGCGAATTTATTTCTTTATGTAAGTACGTTGTGTTTCTAATGTATGATATGTGTTTTTTGTCTGATTTTTCATCAGAGATAATAATATGTCTAGACAAAAACACATTAAAATAAATTTTCTGATTCTAGTTTTCATAAGATTAAGATGACAGTAAATTGAGGTCACAGGTGGTAGAGAATATAAAAGTAAAAAGATATATTTTTTAATTAATAAATTTGAATATTTTATTTCATATTTAGAAATTAATTCAGATTGATTTGTATTTACTTATCTTAACATATTCATTAACGCTGTCGCAATAAAAAATTTATAATTACAATATTTACAAGTTCTATTTACAATAAAGCTTACATTATTCAGTACTTTTTAGTGGTTTCGACATGAAACACCACTACGTATTTCGGGTTTTTCAGATCGACATGATAAACACTTTTGCGACCCATACTATCGAAAATTACCATTATAATGGTAGGAACATAAAAATATTTATTTATATTTATTAATATAAATACGATGGTTTGCTAGTTAAAATACTAACTTTTCAATTTTTCATTCATAAAGTCATACATTACTTCAATTCATACTTTCATCGAAATTTAGCAGCATACCAATTTATTTGGCGTGAAACATTTTTGCATAAAAATAAGTTTCTTGGAGATGGATTATAGCAGAGCTATTGTACAATTTTACTACTTTATAGATGAACAGTGCTGAAGCTATCGCTAATTTATCAATGATTTTTAATTACTGGATAGCATTCGATATATACAACCAAATTTGAATCTAATTTTCGTTTTCAATCCTCCCTAATAACAATTTTTGTTAATTTCGGAAAATTTAATTTGCAACGACAACGTATATTCTCAGATAAACAAAACATGACGATAAATTCTCGTCTGTGAATAAATACGTGACATCCATATGATGTCAGCCTTTTCGAACGTACAACAAACCAAATACTCGATTCGCAACAAAAATCAATAGAATTAATGTAATTTCTACATGTATCAGTCATTCGAACGCCAGAGCTACCTTAATGGCCCCGAAGACAAAGTTGCTGTATCTTTTTAAATATCTCAACCATGCATATAAATAATTATGACGTAGACTAGCTCCGGCTTGCGCGGATAGAGAGAATTAATAAAAGACGCTTACGTATTCAAGAAATATGAGACACAAACTAAATTTCAAAAAAACTAAAAGCCTACACACAAGAATTTTAAATTTTACTTGTTATAGCCAAAAACAATTTTATTCAGATGTGCATCCCATATAATATAATAATCCGTAACAATTTCGATTCGCTACCTACATAACCTGCTGATTATTCTCAATTTCCATCCTACGTATCGCAATAATAATAAAATCTCATTAAAACTTAAACAGTCAATTTGTTATCCTAAACATCACTTGTCAACAACTTACTACGGTAAAAGCGCTACTGCTCGCAACTATATGCCAGCGAGCTTACGCCGAGGCTTGAGCAGCCGCGACTCCTCGTCCGAAGACGCTGAAGCCATTATTAATGCTGTACTCATCCTCCTCGTCATCCGCGAGAGTCATCGGCGTGGCACCGAGACGCACGAGCTCGCGAGCCAGCTGCTCATCGACGCAGCTGGCCAGTTGGTAGGCTGTGTAGCCGGAGTAAGTGGCGGCGTCCAGGTGGGACTGGCACTCGCGAGCCAGGTACAGCACAGCGGGCAGCTGGCCGTGCTCGAGGGCGAGGTGTAGGGCAGTGCGACCGCCGAGCGACTCCTGGGCTTCCAGATCTGCGCCAAGCTGGACGAGCAGGCGGACGATCTCCACGTGGCCTCGGGACGCGGCAATATGTAAGCAGGTCTCACCTGGAAGCAAGGAAAAATACGGGTTTTCATATTTAATTATCGTTGGATTTTGGCTTTTATTTTTTGTTGGGAGGGGATAAGTTATTCACTGCACGACTGATTTTGAAAGTAATTTGAATAACTACTGACACGCGTACTTTCCCATATGTTCACTCCATGTATACATAAAATATTCTTTTGATTAATATTATTTTTAAACTGTTTATTGAAATATTTAATTAAAGTTATGGCCAAGGTTGTAATAAAGGTAAGTAATGAACATTAAATTAAACTCTTATTTCTTAATAAGAAAAAAAGAATTTTAGCAAAAATAAGTACTGCACCATACGATGTTTTAAAGATTGCTTTTCCTGTTCAAATTTAATCGAAAAGCAGCGAGAAATCTGAGAAATCACAAAAATGAGTCACTGCATACGGGAAGCTTCGTACAAGTCAGTCCCAGGATCGAAATCAATGGCATATTACATATTCATTTGCAAGATATATAGATATATTTACATTGCACTGCGGAAGGAATAATAATGATGCGTATGAGAGACTTTTGACATTGAATTCTGCAAATTTGCAACTATTAATGCTGTTAGAGTCAGGAAAACGAGAAAATACTGGTAGGAATTTAACTTTTCGATTGCATTTTTTTTTTTTTCATGAGCATAGGTAAAAAAATCATTGCTTAAAACGGTGAAATAATTTTATATTTAGGTTACAGTATAAATTTTTTTTCTTAAGATAGAGACACCTTTAAATTTACGCAACAGCTTTACAATATATTTTATATTGAAAAAAGTAGATTTCCAGACGTTTTTTTTAGCTTACTGGGATTCCCCAGAATTTTATTACTCCTATATATGTGTATCTATATCGTAGTCATCGGCATGCTTCTCAAATATAATTTAAATGCTATCATAATCTAACACAGTGGCATAAAAACTAAATTATGTTATTTAGTTATTAAACATAAAACCATGCCTTTTACTTTGTCTCGTAATGGCAGTACAAAACTAGCATAAATTACTTAACAGTCAATTAAATTTATATTAAAAACTTTTAAATATTATAAACAATTAGTTTTAAAATACATATTTTCTTATCAACTTCCATTTATACTTAAATCATCATGCATTATATATTTTTGAATTTTCTTTTCAGTTTTAGCCAGAGTTAAAATTTGGTTTTATTCTCATCAATGGATGTATCCACGATCAATTGTTTTAAAGTATCTTCAAAGCAATTAATGTAAGCAGGAAAAAATGAAAGAAATCATCATCGTAACGGATTATTTCATGATGTCATTCACACTATTAGGCGTACGATCAACTTTCGAACGTCGCGCATTATATCGCGTGGGGAATTCCGACAGGCTCTTCTTCACTTGGCTAAAGTCGGCCGTACCTATACGTGAAGCGTAACGCATGATGTTTGAACACAATTTTCGCTAAAAAAACCTTGACTGTCATCCTAAGCAAGTCATCCTGCTCATTAACTTAATTATTGCATATCAATTCAGCAAATCATAAGAACACTTGCATTTTCAAGCAACTAATAATTACATCAAATTAAATAAAATTAATTTTTAAATGAATCTTTATTATAGTATTAAGTATATACGGCAAAAGTGCAATGAATTTCGTAAAAACACATATCTATAAATAAAGAAGAATCTTTCGAAATGCGTTATGTCGGCAACTTCATTAGGCTACACCCGACACGAGATCTGATAACCAAAAAAGTTAATTGGAAAGATATGGGACAACTTCAGTCTGTATAATGACGAAACTCGTCTCTTTCGCTAAGCGTTTTCGATAACACGCACACTAAAAAAATTAATTTTCAAAATTCAAGTGTAAATAACTTTCAACCAACCTCCCGAAAATGTTTTCCCGAAAAGTAGAAAGCGATCTATACAGGTAACGACCAATCAACGCAAACTAAAACCTATTTTCAGTGAAATCTCTATAATCTGTCGCGCACGGTTTTCCCTACACACGCGACGAGTATAATGTTATCACAACAAAGGTCGGCCGAACCGCGCGTATAACTATTGTTTGCCGATGCGATAAGGTTGCGGTAAAACCGCGTGACGTCAGGCGCCGCGAGTCTGATAAAAATAAGTCGAGCACAGCCGGCGCGCGCGCATCTGTCTCTCGTAATTATTTTCTTCTTCCCGCCTTGCCACCGCGCGTTTACTGTTACACCTTCGCTCTTTCTCTCTCCCCCTACATACTAAATTCGCGTAATAATAACAAGTACAACCACATCAGATGCGAGTCCCCGTACGAGTTCCCGGAAGTAACAGACGGCTTCTTCAGCAGCAACGGCAAGGAGGAGAAAAAACCATCGGGACCATGCAACCCCCAGCCCGCAAAACCCGTGCCCGCCACCAAGAAGTGCGAGCCCCCAAAGCCAGCCCCGGAGAAGAAGGCCTGCGAGCCGAAAGTGCCGGTATGCCCTCCTGAGAGCACCGCGAAGAAGCCCAGCAGCGGCGGCTGCCCGCGTCGTAACAAACGCAAGTCCAAGAGACTGCCGCGCTCGCGCAACCCCTTCATCGTCTTCTTCCTCTCGCTGTACTATCAGAAGCCAGAGCGACGCGTGACTGAGGTGGCACGCGAGGCCGGCAAGGAGTGGTGCCGCATGCCAGACAAGCGGAAGGAGTTGTACCGGAAGCTCGCGCGTGTTGAACAGAAAAGACGACAGCGCGGGCGCACAAGGTGCAAACCTACCAAGCGACACCGGCAGCGTAAGACCAAATGCTGAGGAGAGAGAAAGGGAGCGGGAGAGACTGGGGAAGTCCGGAGTATGAGGAAAGTCGGAGCCTACGAGTCCCGTTACATAGCGCTCGCTATTCCGATATGGGGAAGTCGAGGTAGCCGAGCGTATCTTCCTAGGACCGTACGCTCAAAATTATGTGTGCCTTGAGTTTCGCGTGTATTATTTTCTATATATATCTTTTAAAATTTTCAAGTAAACCACGAACGACAAGAATATTTTAGCTCAAATAAAAACGGTACGGCATTATTATCGTAATTGCAACTGTGTTTATCGGACTTTTATTGTTACCACAATATGCGTTAATCGAATCGATGGCCTGGCACTCAATAACAGGTCATTGCTAAATTTTTAGACGTCAGCACTCGGTCGTTTCCGCAGACCATTAGAAGAAGAAAAAAACGGGTTTGAGAGAAAAACACTTGGTGTGAGAAACGTATATACACTAACGCGCAAAAATTCAAACTATTCGAGCTTATGAATATATAACCCATTCGCGTATCCCCGCCTCTGATCAAATGACGCATTAGTACAGCACCAACGGACTTCGCACTGTGAAATCATCATCATCATCATCATCTTCCCATGTACATTATATCCGCGAGATCGGAAACGCCCGAAACTCTCGTAAACGAGAACATCACCTCTCTAAATAAATCTCGCCTCATCGACCCAGTCTATTACACCCGCGAGGAAAAGGAAAAAATCGCGTGACGCGCGAGAACTAGGTACTTATGCTGCAGTTATCGAAAAAAAACCCGCGCCCGAGCATTGACCCCGAAACTCCAAGTCGGAGTTTCTGCCGCATACACATATACTTCTTGTACACGCGAGAATTATACGTGCCATCTACATGGCATATACACATATACACATCTCGTAAGTATAACGTTAGACGTCGGCAGTAGCGACGTCAAGCATTAGTGACGCAGTATAACCACGCGCTGTCTTTTCCACGCATCGCGCGTAAATATATCGAGAATTTCCCTGGTCTTCTTTCTTTCCTCTGGCAAGCAAATGTATCTCTTTCCTGAATGTTGACACACGCCGGAAGATACGCGGCGGATTTTATCGCGCTTTCAAGACTGACGTGGAAAAAAGATTGCACAACGTCAGTTTTATTTACCATAAGGGGCCGAAGATATCACGTGCTTTTTCGGCGATATCGCCGGTTCTCGATGCATCAGGCTGCGCAAAGTTTCGCTGGTTATAAGTATCCGAGCAAATTTTTTTCAGAGCTTTTTCGAAATCTAAGAAACAAGTGGAGCAACACTTATCGCCCGCCTTTTCCTTATTATAAATATCAATATAAAAATCTGTTATATAGCTGTTAACGAGATAAAAAGTTTTTAATTTTCAAGATCAAAGGTTCATAAATAAATTCGATCATCTCGTTTTAATAGACGGCACAGACTTGCGATGACGTACTTTCATATACGTGTACATGGCCGATCAAAATTCGCGAGGTGGGCGCCCGGTCAGATATATTAATTAAGGCGGGCGCGTTTCTTTTTTTACGAAAGGTTTTTTGTGGGTCATGACACCACAGCTATAGCGTCACGCGCTTATATGCTCGGGTTTACCCGAACTTTGATTTCACTTGTGCGCGGGCGCGCACGCTTCGCTATTTCAAGACCGCGCGTGTGAACAAACGGGAAAACCAAAAAAGATTCCCAACACTTGTCCTTTCTCGTACTCTCCAGCCAAACTCTCTCACGTGTGTCTCCATAAGCGTGTGGTGTACAAGTTTTTTTTTTTTACATGTTTACATTCAGGTGATGGAATAATATTATCGACTTTCCATAGGTGATAAATTTGTATGCTTATTATACATTATTAAAAATATAAACAGGTAACCCTATAGTCCTTTAATGGTCATAAATCAATTTTGATGATATAAATTTTGCTGTTTAGCAGAAATATTTAATAAGGAAAAAATAAGCTACCGGCTATCGTTGAAACCCATATAACAGACAAATAAATAATAATAATTTATGCTAATAATTTTTTTATAAGGAAAATGTGTCAGTAGTTATCATAAATTTGCATTTATAATTTTGTTAAACTATCAAGGGACAGAAATAATGTATTAAAATAATTTTACTTTATTAAAAATGTTAACTCACCATTATAGTTTGGCTGCTCCAAATTTTGAGGCACAGTTGGCCATTTTGTTGATAATGAATCCTTGTCAACTATCGTAACTGGATCAGTAAGAGCTTTAGCACAATCAAAATTACTAGACATACATGCTAAGTGAAGAGCTGTATTGCCTTGATAATTTCTAATAGATAGGTCAGCACCAGCAACAACAAGTTTTCTTACAACTTTTGGTTGGTTGGTGATCACTGCAAGATGCAATGCTGTTTGTACATCATCGTTCAATATGTCAAACAAGCATGGATGTGGAGCCATGTTAATTAAACTTAAAGTGGCTTCGAAATAGCCTTGAATGATGGCAGTGTGCAGAAGCCTGAACAGAATAGAAAAACAAAAATTATTAGTTTCAATATAAAATTTTATGTTTCTCTGTATATGAAAAAAATCTATTTACTTTGATCAATTTACCCACAATAAATTTTTAATCATTAATTTAGGTTTGCATTTATTAATAATATTACAAAGATATTAATAAAAATAGAAATGTTTAAATAAGAATGCTACTGTTTATATTTTTAGACATGATCAATATTTGTTACAGCCCTACAAATATAGAAGAAACTCTACACTACAAGCTATACCCGCTGTCTTTAGATAATTGTTTCAATAGTGAAAAACTCTTGGGATTTTCCCAAAGCAGTCTTTGTGTTTATATAAAGGCATGCTTGAGGTTTCTCCAGGTCTTATGAAACAGTTGAAAGAACACTCATAAAGTATTGGTGTGGGATTCCCCAATTTAATCAAAATGAACAGACTTGAAAAAGGATGATATAAAATATAATTTTTTTTTATGTACTTACGTATCACCATCTTCATTCTGTGTGAAATAAATTCTCCAAGGTTCCTGATAAACTTCTTGCTGTTTCTCTGCACTTGCAGATACTCTTTCACAGTCAATACTGATAGCTCTTGACTCTGTTATAGACTGTAGATGTGTTTCAACAGAGTTAAGTTTGTTCAAAGACACCTGTTTCAGTGATAACTGATCAAAGCTGTCACTGAGACCAAAGTCTACTATGCCACTGTCAGTATAATCTTTTATTGAATCAATAGAGACCAATTGAGTATCATCAGGTATAGAATTGGAAGAAATCTCTGAACTGTAGCCAATCGAATTGCAACTGGATAAAAATCCAGAATCTCCAGTAGCAGAATCCATGCAGCACTTCTCAGCGCTGCTGAGGCTATCTGACTGCTGCATCCACATTTTTGCTGCTGTTGAGTTATGCAAAAATAGTCACTAAATCTTTGGCAAGTAATAATGGCACTGGATTTCCGCGTATCGAAAGCCAAAGCCGAGGAGTCAAGGTAAACGAGACTTTGTCAGCCAAGCAATCGATACGTTAACCGGAAAAACAAAGGAAAAAAACGGCGATAGCACTGTTGTGTTCAGCAGAATTAGCTAGGTTCTTGGTGCCGCCAACGATCCTTTATAACTATCCTTGTACTTGCTGTCCAGGTAAATTTCACACTCTCTCGTGAATTTCATTCCACACTTCGCGCGTTGGTGAGTTTACGAAATCTCTCGCGCTGCGGAGAAGCTGTGATGCTGACCGCAGACGGCTCGCTTTGCGACTGATCAACGTACGGCCCGCAGCTCGGCTTCTCGTTGCCGCAGAATCGCACTATCGCGCCTCCTCCCCCTCCTTCATCTCCTCCCACCCGAGCAGGGAAACTTTTTCTTCTCCTACTCCGCGGACGCACGTGTACGTGTATATCTATATACCTTGCCTCGAGACCCCTGGCGGCGCTCGCTTATGCGTGCGCGCGGAAATTTTCAAGAATAAAGGCGCACCGCGAAGGACGTGACAGTCGAGTGATGCATGCTTGGGTTTTTTTTCGTCGGCGCCTTTTCGGGCTTTTCTCTCTTATGACGTTTCGCCGTTTGTATATGATCGAAAGTTCGAGGTCGCGCGGACGCGGAAGTGCTGCAGTTATATCCTACGTGCTTTTTCTCATGTGCACGTACTTTATTATGTATAATATAAAGTGAAATATCAGTAGGTAAATGTCGCGTACCTATCGTGTACGTTTGAGAAATCGCAAATTTTACGCGGGGAAAGTCAGGATGCATGGAGATTGGGGAACGATTGCGATACCTAATACACATCATCACAAACATCACGCGCGCGATGCACGTGCGAAAAAAAGCGACAAAGGGAAGGATGCGGTCGAGTTCTGGGCTGACCGCGAGAGAGAAAAGAAAACACATCTGCGGTAGCTACGGAATTACCGCAGTATCAGGTGAGAAAATACCGTTATCAGTTTTATGGTTATATTTGTTTTGTTTATAACGTATAAAAACGTATAAAATACTGTATATATTTTTCTTCATAATGTATTTTTTATGTACTTTGATATGACGTGAAAGGTTTACGTTGATTATTATTTATGTGTACTTTTTTTTAGAAATCGAAAAATTACATATGTACACTTATATTTGTTATTTTTATTTGTATATTGGATTTAAAATATTTTACTGTAACAGCCATTTTCAATAGAATGTGACGGATGATTTTAACTTGTATGAATATGTTAATTAATCATCCTAATAAAAAGGGTAAGTTAAGTTTTATTAATGAAAAGTTATTATTCTACCTAATTCTTATGACTAAGCTTTGATACTTATGAAATCTCTAACTACCAGATTGCTATTACCAATATAAAAATAATCTTAATTCTGTGGAAGTTTTATAACTTAAGACACAAAATTCCCCACGATATGATTTATCTCGAATCTATAATGCTAAATTATATTATATCCATTTTTTAACATTTGATTAGAATAAATAAGTAATAGCAGTTACAATATCCATTAATTGCTGTATAACACAATAAACTTGAAAAATGTCCAGGTCTAAAATATCCAGCTGGATCCGGGTGGATTCATATGGATTTCAGTAGATTTTTTAGCTAGATTCCTACTTCAATCCATGTCACA
>UXGD01001076.1:0-40205 GCA_900474315.1 Torymus auratus | reverse complement strand
ATTCACAAAACTCACTTTTTTCTGTTTTAGGTACCCTAAATAACAATAAAAAGGGTCAGCTCCTCATTTTTAAACATGTTTAACAAGTTAAACAGAAAATTACATTAAATTTTGTTTTTTTTATTAGGGTTTTTAATAAAACTAATAAAGATAAAAATTTGATTTCGTCACTGGACTACGACTATTTCAATTCTTAATCTTAAATCTCATCACGCCTATACTTTTCGTGTTCATGCCCTCGATTATCTTACAATATATTTTCCACCGCAGCTCTGCTAAAAATAGCTTGCAACCCTTTCAGAACTTCGTGCTGAATTTGTCGACCTATACCACGACCGCTTGCTCGCAGAAAAATGCTCACTCGAGAGGACCAATCGTGTTTCCGATTGTCGCACTCACGATTGACCACGCGCTCCGGTTAATGAAGCTCGCGCACGTACACGCGTTATCTCTCGCTATGTATACATACACGCGCTACACACTAACTCGTTCTTAGCCCGGTTCATTAATCAAAAAAGGAAGCTAGCGAGCGAGCATTGTTCGCCTCCTCTCTCTCTGTCTCACCCTCTGCGAGACCTCGTTTCTCGCGCGTCTTCTTCCGCTCCACTTTGATCGCACTCGCGCGCCACTCGATTCGATCATCAGTTATCCCCTACCTCTACTAGCTACTCTCTGTCTCTCTCACTCCCCGTTGTCCTGGATTCCGTGTGTTTGGAGCAAATAGCGTCGGATTAATCCAAACCGGGCTGTTTCAATTTTTTTTTCTTCTTTTTTTTTGAAATGCGAAGGTCTTCTTTAACTCGATTCGGCGGAATTGCTTTCGCGGAATGATAAAAGAGAGCCGGCTTCGTTCCGCTCGATCTCACTCTCTCTCTCTCTCTCTCTCTCTCTCTCTTTCTCGTTGTAAAAGAACGAACGGTCGTTGTCGAAGGTGAAGGAGAGGCGCGATTTTCCAGGCGAGCAAGGGAAATTCTTTTCCAAGGTTGATTACACCGGTGGTCGCGCAGCGAATGTATAGCGGAGAGCCGGGAGCTGTATTTACTGGTTAAGATTTAACGAGGGTATAAATAATGAAGTAGTAGCAGTCGCTATTGATGTTGGCGGTGGTAAATAGTAGTTGTACTGCGGGATGAGTATCTATTAATGGGAGTAGGAGTATCATTGAGTAGTCCATTTAATATTGGTTTAAAATGTACTCTTAAATGTTCATTACTTCTATATTTATTATCTAGTAGGATTAAATGGATATAATGAAATTTTTAGATCACATGGCAAAATTACGTATAGCCTTGAGAATATAAAAACAAAAGCATCCTTCTCGCTAATACTCCCCTCTGAAAATAACAAGGAAAATTCGCAGAGACGAAGGAGACGTTAACGTGAATTTTATCGGCTGCAAACACGCGACAGACGAATAAACGATAAAAGTCAATGTAGTCCGTGTATTTCTTCTAAAAGCATCAACTCTCCCCCTTCCTCCGCTCAGTAGACCTCGGTGAAAATTTCATCGCGAGCACAAAGCTGCTGCTTGAATATTGCACTTTGATACTTCAAAGCGAACATTATACGCGCGTCAATATTTCATCTCAAAGTTGGAACAATATATATTCTCCAACTCCATCATTCACGAGATAAGTAGCCTTCCTTCCACTCTCCAAAGAATACCCAATATTTCGCGTATCGGATCAAAAAGCATCTCATCTCTCCTTGCTAAAAAACACACACAAACACATATCTTATACACGCGGAATCACGACAGAGTTCTAAAAATAACCTGCTCCGCGTAAAAGAACCTCCCGCAAAGGAACACGCGCGGGCGTTCCCACTGCGGCCCGGCACGAAAAATAGACCTCCTCCTAAACACACACATATACAGCCCCGTCTCAAAAGACCTGCGTCTGGGCGGCCATCACCCGCAGGAATAGATTCATTGTTTATTCGCGACCCACTTTTTCCTCGTCTGCGACCTATTATAGAAATATTGCAATCCCTGCCTTCACGTCTGTCTGTGTATATATGTCCATGTGCCTCTTCTCCGCTGCTAGCTCTCATCCACTATCTCTTTCGCGCACTCGCAATTTCGCCGGTTCACTTAGCACTCTACGTGGCCATTGTTTTCCCGCGCGCGGAAGAACAAGGAGGAGACGCGAGCTTTGGTGGAGAAGAAAGCTGCTGGGGTTGTCGGATGAGATGTTGTATAGGGGTTAAAGGGATGAGATGAAGGATTTAGGATTACTCGTGTTTTCTGGCGGTTGCCCTTGCGAGGTTTTGGCAGATGATGCTGGCGAAACTTAATGGATGCGGCTGTTTTTAGTCTTTATATTGGTTTATAATTTGATTGGATATTCGGGTTCATTTGGTCATATCATGCGAGGACTGCGCAACATATTTCTACCGGGATGATAATAATAATTTGCGCCAGATTCGGAATTATTCGCAGGGCATTTTTTTTAACCACAATTAAGCAATAACCGAAATTGCAAGTTGGCTGCTAATTTAGGTCACTGTGAGCGCCATTGATTGCGGTTCAATTTGATTTGACTCATTAGGCAAGAGCGATCGGCAAACGAAATAATGGATAAACATTACGGAGGCTCCTATCGGCTAATTGTCGAATATACCGTTCACTACACTTATAAATCAAATACAAGTCTAATATGTAACGTCATGTTATATTTTGAATTTTCTCATAAAATATCACATCGCAATAAAAGATTAGAATCTATATAAAGAAGATACTTTTAATATCTCGAAATTCGACACATATTTTTCCACGAATCTGCGATTCGCATTCAATTCCCGAAGGAGAGTTTCATTATACAGGGAAATTTCGAAGGATAATCCGCTATCACGAATCCAGGAATGCTGACGGCAGATGCAGCGCGCCGACTAAACTAATATTGCAGCTAAAATTGCATTATCGATGCGAGGTTTACACAGCTTGATATTATTACGGGGATTCATTATGCCGCTCTGCGAATTAATCATGCATGTGTTCATACTTAAGAAACAGATTAGCTCCTGTCAGAATCAAATAAGGTACTGTTGACGTGACTTCGATTAATTAAATAATTATACATTAAGGTTAAACGTGGCATTAAAATAACAAAAGTTTCTTAAAATATAACACTGTCTCGTAAAGCTACCATAGTATGGTAGAGAGCCAAAAAGTAATCTTGCTTTATAAGAAATTTTAGTAGATAATATATATAGGAAAATTTACGATATTGTGTTTTTAAAATTTCTATAAAGTATGATAAACTTTGCACAAACTATTTAGACAGTATCCCGATTTTTTAAAACTATATTAGTAACTCTTTTTTTAAATTATACTCTCATTACGAATTTAAAATTTAAAAATTAAATTCCATATTTCATCTATATAGGTTTTCAGGTATACTTTAAAAACTCTATATGTTTAGTTTATTTTACAGTTTCACGCGTTACATTTTCGTACATAAATTTACTCATATACCCACAGTGGTACCATTGGTAGCAACCCAACCCACATACATACACTTTCGCACACTCACGTACAGTCTGCATACAAAGCACGTGCGACCTCCGAACCGCTCTAAAAACTCGTAACCAAGCTTGCTGTATGTGCGCCGGCAGCTCTTTAGCGCCGATTAAAACTACCTCGCATAGGCTTACTATACACATACATACACAGAGATGAGAGAAAAAGCTGGTGCTAGAGGGAAGATATTCACGGCGACGAGTTTGAGTAAGGTCAGGGGTCAGGGGGTCGCGCAGCTGCTGCTGGCGCGCTTTCAGCCCTAATATCCGGTGAAATCTCCTCTCTCTCTCACTCTATATATATCTACCAACCACCCAACGAACCTACCCACACACACACGCACGTAGATATGCAAAAGCGAGGCCGCCGCCGCCGCCGCAAAAGCCGCTTCGATCGCGTTCGCGCGCGCGCCAGCCAGCGCTTAAAGCGAGGTGTGTATCCAGCGCGCGACGAAAACGAGTTTGCGGCGCCTATCGAATTAACGCCGTATATGACCGGGACGCTGCTGCTGCTGCAGTGGCAACGACGTCACTCGCTGCGGGGGGGCTCTACAGCTCTCGGTCTGTGTCTATAGCGAGAGGAGGCCGTAATCAAACGATATTTGATCGCGCGACCCCGCTGCGGCGCCTGCAAACAGAGCTCTCGATCTCTCTCCGCGTAATCCGATGCGGGAGGGTGAAAGGGGAGGAGGAAGGGTTTTGAAAAGGGTTTGGAAAAATGCCGGGAGAGAGATAGGAGAGGAGTTTTGGGAAACGGTTGATTGGAAAGGTTAAAAATGATGCGGGTGTTTGTTTTTTTGGCCTGGGAATTCGGAAAAATAAAGTGAGTTATGTACGTATAAAAAAAGAGACGAGGTATACATGGTAGGAATTTTATTTTTAAAAGTTAATATTGAAATATTTTGGAAAAAAAGGTATTTAATAAACTAAATCTGACTTTGAATAAGCTGTAGCACAAACTTTTCAGGAAATTAAATTTTTAAATCCTGTGCCACAGTAAAATGCTCTACATATATACGTGCACTCTCAATCGTCTTAGCTTTCAGTCTATTTAAAGATATATCTCGTAGATTGGATTGGAGTCAAGACACTTGTATTATACAATGATCTCTTATACTTTTAAATCGTTCGAAAATAAGTCCAAGATAAGAGTGTTTTTATCCAGCGCGATGCGCCGCTACAAAATAGGATAAACAAATGTATATTTTAGAATGCGATTTCCTTCAGGATAAAAGTCTTGTCGCGGAGATGCGATGTAACACTTGCTTTTATTTAAAGGCGATTGTAAATACAGAATAGCTCGAAATAGTATAGTGACAGATGACGACAGGCGGAGAATTTAATTCAAGACGTTTATCCAATAAACGACTTTGTTTGCTGTTTATAGGTACTTTTAATTCTTACGCAAACACAGTCCTAAAATACTTTCAACGGCCAAATCTTCATGTACAACTTACAACATTTCAAGTATCTTTTATTTTCTTCCCAACCTCTACTTGTCAGCTTCTCAACCATTGAAAAATCACACCGTTTACTCGAAAAACTACATAGTTATCCGATATCCAATCCAGTTTCTCAATTACACAACGACGTCACCCACTTCGCGCTCCCATCACCCACGCGTTCTCTCCATACCGGAGAAATTACACGCGGACCCGGCCACGCCACTCGGCTGCCTATTAATTGCACGATCTATAGGCCCCATTGCTACGGACACTCGCGCGCAGTTCACCTGCGTGGGCTGCTGCATAGCAGCAACGGAAAGTACACGCGGAAGAGAGGAGGAGCGAGCGACGCGGACGAGACGTGAATGATGACATTGTCGTCGCATAGCTGGCTAATTAATTGCTTGATTACGCGCGGGCATGCGCGAAGGCCTGTTGTACCTATCGGGTTGTTGTAGGTCGGAAGGAGTACGGAGAGAGAAAGAGAGTTTCTTATCAAGCCGTACTTCTTCCGACCTAGCAGGTTTGTTTTATTTATTTTGTGAGTTGTTGGGATAAGATGCGGAAAATATTATCATTATTATGAGGGAAGTGATGTAAAGATGAAAGTAAAATGAAAAAGGTGGTATTATGGTGATGTGCTGAAAAAGGAACTATTCTAAGAATGCGTTGAAAAGAGTTATTACGTCAAGTAAAAGTTGTGAAAGGTGCTGTTTTATGTAAAAACTGTAAAAGTATTGTTTAAAAAATTAAATTTTTTCTTTAATTAAGTGGTTTATACTGCTTTAAAAAAATTCTTACTTTGAAAATTGCCGAAGCAATAATAGTTTTGTCAAAAATGTTATTACAATAGTAAAAATCTTATTTGATAATGACATCGCGTCCCTGCACTGTGTAAAGCTTGAATAAAATGCAATTATTATATTTTGTTATTTTCCGTTATTTGAATTAAAAATAATTGTATGTATTTTCTGCGAGTGTTGGAAGCATCGAAAAGTTTATTATTTTAAATGTGTATAAATTTATAAAATAACATTTCGAAATATGAATTTTCAAGAATTAATATGATAATATATGCGTTACTGGTGTGAGTTTCACAAAGAATATGTTTTGAAACCGAATATTATTTTTTTGGCATTTAAAATTAGTATAAAGGAACGAATAAATTACGTTTTATGAAACTGAATGCAAATGTAGTACTAAAAAATAGCTTATTTTCTTCCTTTCTCGACAAGATAAAATATTGAAATATTAAATTACTACAAAAAACTTTATTTCGTGAAATAGAAGATACATTTGTATGTGAGGAGAATAATGTCTTTTTCAAAAAATTAGAAAATGATGGTTATTTTTTAAGCAGAAAAAGTTAATTAAAAACGAAATTAGAACTCGTAAAAAGTATTTGTCTTGATAAGTTCGACATTTTCTGTAATGAGTTTCACATAGAGTAGCTGTCTAGACCATTTCTGAGCATGATAAATTATCGTTATAAATTACATTTTAAAAACCTAAATGTTGATAAAAAAAATCTTCGAAGAAAAAAGAAAATCTTGCACCGCCAATGTTTTTCCAGTAAAGGTAAGACTATAAATCACCAAAATTATTCATTAGGGTCCAATAAATCAGCTTATCGCCCTAACTCACAACCGCAGATAACACTCGCGATACCATTATCTCCTAAAATCCTAAAAATTAAACGTTCGCACCACCACTGCCCCCTCGAACCCCCTTTTCCCTCACATCGTACATCCCTCTTCCAGCTCTGACCTCCTTTCCCCGAAAGATAAATTTCCCGCGCGTACGTAATACTCATCCGCGAGCTTCACGCTTCAAACAAAAACCAAACTCGCAAGAAACGACCCGACGCTCCCGGTGTAAAGGTAGATACGTGAAATTAGAACTGATCCTCTGGCGCAGCTGCGACCCGTCGAAAAATCAAGATAGTCACAAGGCTGTATACGTATAAGACACCCTCCAAGACTAATAAAAGAAAGCGAAGAGAGCGAGACGACGGCGGCGGCGTCGGGCACGTAGGGCAAATTAGCCTCGACTAATTAGGTTACGCGGGGGCTTCGCGCGCGCGTCCGACCGTCGTACATTAATTTCTGTGCCAAGTGCGTATACCCTCCACTTAATTTCCCTTTTCTCCCGGTGCGCGCGCGCGCCAGCGTTCCTTTAACGGTCGCGCGAAAAACTCGCGCTGAAGTTGAATGACGCAATAACCCTTTGAATAATTTTCAAGCGGAGGGTAGAATAAATACCGAATATTTTGAGGAATAATTAATGGGTAGCAGCGCGGGTGAGAGAAAGAGCTTTGAACGAGCTCTCGTGCGAATGCAAAGCGTCGCGGCGGATGACTTTGTGTAATTAGTTTGTGCTATTAATTTTGCCGAACTCCGGCTGCCACCGGGGAAACTGGGACGGCGTTTTATTGTTCTTTCATGTGCGTTATATTGAATATTATTTTGTCGGTACACGCAATTTGTACGTCAGAGCTTGGGTGATGGGGATAATGAGAGAGAAATTAAATTTGAATCAGCGAATATTTTGTATTAACATTCGTTGTTGTCGAAACTATCTTTATTGCATTGTATAAAGTAATTGTATCATTTTAAAAATATGGATTATTAAGTTACAAAGTTCTATGTCTTTCGAAGATGACGGCTAAAAGTGCAAGAACAACTAATTTGACAGGCAAAAAATAATGAAGTTGAATGCGCACTCTTATGAAACTTTAATGAGAAAACTCGGGAAGAATATTTTTGAAAATAAGAGGAATTTTCAGTTACCGGAGAAAAATAACTTTACCAGTAATTTAATAATATTCGTTAGGGTCTCCATTCCGTGTACAGTAACATTACAAAACGTAATTAGCAAACTAATTACGAATTCATTATACTGCTTCACAAAATTCACTGAAATATTGTAACAAAACAATTTCCACATATATCCCGGTGCTTCAAAACTTCATATATATGAAATTCTGCAGACATATTAAATTTCAACTTTATTACATTCGCCCTCTACATAATAACACAGCTACAACCCGGCACAACGCATCTCTAATCTCTCCCACAATGCTCGTTTAAAAAATACCATTACAACTACCTCGGCACTTCAAAAATCACCAGCACCGCCACAAACCCTAACTGGACCGCTGCTGCATCCATCCGTCGGTGCTTAGCGGCCTAATTATGTCCTGCTCCATCCCGAGGGCCGAGAGAGAGAGAGGAGCGCCGATGCGTTGGGCATTAAATCACGCGTCCTTCCCTCTCTCGTGTCGCCGGTGCACACGGCGGCACCAGCAGTTGTCCGAAAATTAAGCCCGCGTTCTGCGCACGTCCCCGGGAAATCGACCGCGCGTTTGCGAGGCGACTATCCGCCTCGACGCGCTAGATACTGTGTTAATTGAAAGGAAACGTCGTGGTACTGGGAGGAGTATAGTGTCGATATTATTTGGACAGGCGTATGTAGTGTTGTTGTTACGCAAAGAAAAGCTTGTGGTTCGAAAGTAGTATTTTAAGATGCGTAAAGTTGATGATTTATATTCAGACGTATCTTACATTGTTAGTTCTGGACTATTTTTTTTATTTTCATGCAATGTATGACATGGATGTATATTTTAAATAATCAAATTTACAGTTATTCGATCAAAATAATCTACATGTGGGTTTTATACATTATAAGAGTAATACATATGATCGTTTTATTTATTTATTTAGTTCGGGATGAAACTAACGACGAAGTTAAATTTTCAGTGGAAATTAAACGCGATGAATATTTCCCGGCGAGCTGGAAATCGTATTTCCATACATTATATTTTAACGCGCGCGTGACCGTGTACTATATGAGGTTTGACCCATTTACGCTGTCCAAGGTTTGTAAGGACAAAGTAAATCGTTACACATTCAGGGATCTTAATATCATATCTTTCGAAAACTATAACAAGTAGATAGGAGGAGAGACATTTTCAACTACTCATTTAAAAAATAAATTTGCAAGGAGAATGCATAACCTTTGGGAAACCTTGAGAATCGATTTTTCATGACAAAAAATAAAGCCCAGAACCAGGAATTAGTTCTCGATCGGCACTCTATCTCGAGCTATGGCTTAACTAATTTAGAAAATTCGTTCTTTTCCTTAAAACTAATGTATCTTCTATTGACTATCACTTGACTATAAGATTATAAGTATTAATTTTTTTAAAAGTTGTATAAACAATTAAAGATAGCGTAAGAAAATGGTTAAAAGTTTGCCTTCTTTTTAAAAGATTTCATCGATCGTACTATTTTCGACCATTTTCTTACGCTATCTTTGATCGGTTATAATTTCCTGAGAAATTAATATTTTTTAACAAAACGAAGCTTAAATTTTAGTCACGGTCTTGAGACACTTATATTCGAGGAGGCACGTAAGTTTCAGCAGTAAATTGCTATCAAACTAACTTTACTCCGTGCAGTTTCCTTGTAATTGTCGTACTAAACGCTTCAAAAGTTGTTCGAATATTATTGTAAAATTATACAGCTGCAATATGGACTTTGACCGAAAAGTCGTGCCTCCTTTGCGGTGAAGCGCAATAATGCTAAGGCCTTAACGTTAATTAATTAAATAGAAAAAGATTATTCAAAGGTTATAACTGCTGTGTATTGTGACGGACCAGGGGTTGAACCAGGGCCGCCGACTTGTAAGTCAGACACATTACCTCTTCTAATCATGCGCACTCGTATGGACAGCCACCCGTAACACTACGCTCTCACTTTGATTTTTGATTTTGCACACTTTTAATTGAAATGCATTTTATTTTTCTAAATCATTTTATAGTAACATCTATATACCAAGCTCTCATTCATTCCTAATAAAGAAATTTTCAGTAACGATATCTCTTCCTCAATTTTCATCCCGTAATCCTTAACATACCCTAAATCTCCACCTTCCTCTCTTAACACATCCCTTGTCCGCATGCGGACAATTGGGTGCACCCAATCCAGAATCTTACAATCTCGCCTACTCAAACACCTGTAGCAGTAGCAGTAGCGATAAAAGACTACCTCAACTTCCACTCCTTCCTTTCTCATCATAAGAACTACATCTACACACACACACCCTAACTTCCTCTATCTTCCCTCTCTCTCACTCTTGAACAACAGTGCCATCAGCTTAACAGCGCAACTGCTCTCGCGCGCGACGCCGCGTTAACTTGAACCGCCAAGTGTGTACGTCGACTAATTTAGTAGCGGCCATTATCACAGTTACACAGCCACGTCGTGACCCCTTCAAGTAATGCGCAACGCAGAGAGAGGGAGAGAGAGAGAGAGAGGGAAAACCGGTGCCCGCGAGCGGAAAGATGGACGGAGCCGCGTTATTGCGCCATATCCATTGCTCTCCTATAAATGCGAGCACATTGTGATAGATAGAAGAGAGACAGAGAAACTTCGAAATCAAACAATTATTTTGAATTGTCATTTTGCATAAACATTATCTCTTAGAACTCTGTTCTCTAATCAATAAAATATATGTCACGGCATAAACCCAAGTAAATATATATAATATGCCACAGACGTTATGGGTGGTGAGAAATTTCTATGATTTGAGAAATTCTTTTTTGGAAAAGCCCTGCGGTATCCAATATCATAAAAAGACCGGCAAATCTAATATCTTGACCAGAGAATTTTTTTTCGCTGATGCAGTGGATGACAGGCGGAATTCCCTTCATTCTGGACTATATTCACGTACTTTTTGCCAAATAGATTTTAAAAACGATTCTCGACATTTTTCTCTTGGACATCGGTTTTTATGAAAGAAAAGTTTCACATCGTACGTGGTATTCCTCTAATTTTTTTTTAACAAATTTTAGCAAGCAATTCCTCAGCCTATATATGAGCTAAGCATGCTGCCTTATTGATTGCAACAATTTCATGATCGTCAGTAAAAAGTGGACCACCGCTATCCCCCTGAAAATATTAAAATAATAATTCAATTCATAAAATCAAACATGATTAATAATTACATTGAAGATAAATCAATCGATTTACTTACACATGTTATAAACACCGGTGGGTTACCGGTGCTCTAATCTAGAAAGAATTTCGGAACAATGCATTGATCTTATAGCATTAACTCGTGCTGTTCGGAAAAATCTTGGGTCGGAAGTTTTTTTCCATCATCAAACATGCCTTAAGGGTTTCCTAAAAAAGAGGAAAAAGAACTAAAAAATGTATGTGTCTTTCAATTTAAAATATAAAGTACAAACAAAAAAGAAATAAATATATGAATAAAGAAAACTTCTAAAGTGCTCTAAACAAGCCAACATTCACAGAGTACTATCGAGAGGATCTAAAATTCACAATTAACGATAACCAGATAAAAACAATATCACCCCGAGCATAAAAGAACGCGCAACTTCTTTATCTATTCGTATAATCTCTCGCGACCGTAACCACAACTTTCCCCGCGCACAAAAGTCGCGCGTGCGCGTGTTTATCTGTAAAAGCTCCTTTCATTACGACGCGAACAGCGTAGGTAGGTAAGTATACCCAGCGCCGCGCGCGTGCACACACCTTTCCCATTCGAAAGCAGATAATGCTGCCCCTGCGCTACTGCTGTTGCTGCGAGCAGAGCACTTAAGTCTTGCAAATTCAGCCCTAACAAGCTCCAACAATAAGACAACGGCGGGCGGCCTCGCGAAGGAAAATTTAATTATCTGATTCGACGTGAGCGCGCGGAGAGAGAGGGCCGTCCTCGTACCCTTCGCCTGCAATAATTTTCTTCCAAACCGCGGTGGAACGAGCGAGCGAGAAACCCTTTCCTTATCTCCCGAGGTGCATTGCTCGCCCGGTCCATCCCCGCCCTACGCGTACTCCATTACCCCGGTCTCTCTTTCTCCATCTCTCCGTTTGCTCGTGGTTCTCTACTGTACTCTTCGTTTTCTTAACTCTGGTTCCTTCGCTTCGTCCCGACTCTGTGTCTTTCGCGCTCGCTCTCATTTGCCTTGTCGGAGAGGGAGAGAGTCTTTTCCCAAACTCCGCAAATTGAATTGGACCGGGCGTTTGCCAACCTCCAGGTGGTTTTCGTACGTGCGCGGGGAAAAGGATGTGGGAGGGGCGCGTTTTTCTTCGTGGATTTGGTGATGTCTGCATGGGAGGAAATCGTGATTATTCAATGGTAGTTGAATGTGTAATAAAGGTGTGTCTTAGAAATATAATTCAGATGACGAGGTAATATTGATTTATATTCTGATGATTACAGAAAGTAAACATGTGAACGAAGCTGTCGTCTACCACACTGATTAGTCAAGGAGCGAAAATAACTTATTGAAAATTTTCAAGAGAGATTTTACCCCAAAATTTTATTGTAATGAAAAATTAATTTGAAGAAAATTTAAAATTACGTCAGCACCGCAGACTTAAAGAAGTCAAAATCTATTTTCGTTTCTTTTAGGATTATTAGGAAAAATTTTCAAAAATAATAATAAATAGAGCAGTGTTGTCTTATAGATTGTTAGTAATTGACATATACGTCGACTAAAAATTAAATTGGTATTACAAAGTTTATGCTTAATTTTGATAAAAAATTCTGTAATGGATAGCTGTGTATATTTGTGTTAATCGAGTAAGTAGGTAACGTATTAACCGTTAAGATGTTAAAACCTCGACAGAAACATTATAACAACTCATCCATTCACGACAAACCCGTAAATATTCCTAGAACAATGCGTACGCATTAGCCTATACGCACATGGCAAAGCAATCACTCGGATCTTCATAACTTCAATGCTACGCTTATACGCTAGACCTATCCACACATTCACGTCATGCATTCATACATCTGCTGTGCATTTCGAATCAACCCTATTTCTCTCTCTCTATATATATATATATATAGTGCTACACGACAGTCCAAACGAAGAGAGAGAGAGAGAGAGAGAGAGAGAGAGAGAGCCTCGCCAGTTAGCCATGCTAATGGTAATCAGGTTCGTTAGCGCTCCGTTAATTAACTGCAATAAAACCTTCGATCCTAAGCGTCACGTCCGCGCATTTAGCGCTACTCTGGACTCTCTCTCTCTCTTCCTCTCTCTCTCTCCCTCTCCCTCGGCCTGCTACTCCCGTTTGAATATATGAATTTTATTATTCGCCTGGATCACGGAATAATGCCCATTACGCTCGTTATTATCCTGCCTTTTTGCAAAGGGGAGGAAGAGGTTTTTATCACAGGAGGTGGGGGAGGCGTCGGGGGATTGGTTTCGTTTCGCTAATTAAAATCTGATTGAGTTTTCGGAGAATTGTTGAATGAGGGAGTGGGTTGAATTAAAGATTCGACGGAAATTGTAATTTATTTTATTCAATACGGGGAGGATGCGGAGATATATAGTTAATGTGTTGAAATTTAATGCGGAATTGATGTTCGGAATGATATTACGCGAATGTAAATAACGATCAATCATCGAATTAAAGGAGTTACGGTAAATTATCGTAATGGATTTGAATGAATCAAAATAATGGAGTTATGAAATATTTTGAAATTTTTTATTTTTTTTAATAAGAGGCGTATGCCATCAATTGAAGAATCTTTTAAAAAACTATCTTCATAGCACAATTGTAATACTTTACAGAACGAAATTTCAATTTCCCATAGAACAAATTCACTAAAGAACCAACTTTTCTATACAAACATGTTTTCGTTAAACTACAATAGGTATACTTTTCCACACTCTTTTCCCTAAAACCCCTTTATCAGACACCGTCAATATTCTCGAACTTCGATCATAGGCCCCCTTTTCGCATCGAATTAATTTTAGTTAATTTCCCGAACGCGAACGAGACACGCAGGCACGTAATATTACGGGCGCATAAACACGCGCAGAATTTCGCTGCGGCAGCCACAGCCAATCCGCATATGCCGGTACGCATCATCGCGGAGGATGCCTCGACCGCAACGTTATGCTAATGAGCGAGCGAACTTTTCCCGAGTTCGACAAAGCCTAGCACAAGCGCCAGGCGGCGCTATGGAAAATCAGCGATACTCGCGTTTTTGCACGCAAATCAAATGCGCGAGGGCGGGAGGTGCGGAGCGTGATAAAAGCGCGCGCAGCGCACAGGAAAGGATATTTTGACTTGCAAATGGCAAAGGGGTTAGGAGAGTGTGTGTCTTTTGGACGTTTGGTTGCGCGATGAGTATTGATAGTAGAGGTCTTTGTTGACTGAGGTTTGCATAGGTGGTTGAAGCAATTGTTTTTTCTGTCGAATGGAAAAGAATAGGAATGGGAAACACGGTATTGATTATAATTTTGGTTGATTTTATTTATTCTTGGGATTCGTGTTTTCTGAGTCTGCTTATACCATATGAAATGCAGAAAACTATGTGACATATAAAATAACATATTAAATAAGTCTACTATATACGAAGAATAGTTCTATAAAATTTTACACTATTTAACTATCTTGCATATTTATAAAGCTCGGTTAGAAAATTTTACATTTTTTTTAACTCATACAACTTTAAAGTATAAAATTGACTTTTCCTAACGAAATTGTCGTATCTCAGCGTTTTATTCTAAAAGATCATATCTGAGCTTCTCGTTCTTAAAAGTCGTATCTCATCATTCTATTCTAAAGTATCGTATCTCATCATGCTATTCTAAAGTATCTTATCTCATCATGCTATTCTAAAGAATCGTATCTCGTCGTTAGTTCTATAAAGTCGTATTTCAGCTTTTAATAGAAACTATAGTAATTAAAAGTTTAACCATGTCAGACATTATTTTTTAATAATTATTGAAAGTACTACGATTTTATAGTTAATAATGTTCTTTATATTTGAATATTACATAATCAAAATAATAAAAAAAGAGGATTAAAGATATATATATTTAATTTCAAAATATTGAAAAAGAAATTGAATCGGTTTTCAAAACTTTTATTTTACAACAAAAAATATTTCGAAGAGGACTTTATATCTCCAACTATTGAACGAAAACAAAGTTTCGAAAAAAAATGGAAAAGCTCGTCGGTTTCAAACACAAATAAAAAGTCATAAAGAATCGCAGCAGTACGTCCTTCGTTCAATTAGCCAAACAAGCCGCGAAGCACAAAAGCCGAGCGGCGCTTACGTGACTTCAAACATTTTCCGAGTTTTTCAATAATCAACAACAGAGCTAACTTTGCGCGTTTTACTTTGCTCGCTTTAATAAAAAAATCCTCATGTCAGAACAAATTCCTCGCTAACTATATGTAGGCAAACGCACACGCACAAAAGACTAGATTTCCCACAAAAAACGGTCAAATTGACCCTTTTCTTCTCGCGAGACGTGTGCCGCCTCTAATTCAAAAGCACAGCTAAAAAATTTCAACGGCTACTTTCCGCAGCTGCTTTTTATCAACGGTAATGAACGTGAGTGATCATGCGCACCCGCGAAAAAAAAACTCTTAGGAACCTGCGCCTGCAAAGGAGAAGAAGGAGGAGAAGAAGAAGAAGAAGCGATAAAAAAGGAGATTTTCCTACGCCGCCCACGCAGAGAGGTCGCGAAATGCATAAGTAACAACAGCAACAACAGCACCGAAAAAAGAACGGATGAAACAGGGGATGCGTCTGCACGCGTATATATTATACGGAGTCACAGGTTTAATAATAATTCAAGGGTGTGTGTGCGGGACGACATGTAAAGCGAGAGTGAATTCGATGCCGAAGCGTTGAACCCCGGCGACTTTTGCCTAACAATAAGATGTGTGTGGGTGTGGAGGACGAAAGGTTATGGGGTGCAGCAGAGGTCTTTTATAAAAGCGAGCTTGAAAATCTGAATGAAAAAAGGGGGTTGTAGGTGGTGCTGTTTGGAAAGATCTAAGAGTTTGACTTGTAGAAAAGGTTCGAAAGAAGATAATATTGAAAATATAATAAAAAAACGAATTCATAATAATTTTTATGAATTTCATAAAACGTAAGTTACCACATATCGCATTATAGGGCTTTTTCCACCGTTTGGTAGCGCTAGTAAGACATAGGGGTAAACACATTACGTTTGTATATCTATATTTATGCATGTGCGCGCAACTCCAATATATAGATATATACAAAAATAATGTATTTTAATGTATGAAAAAAAATTTACCCCTATGTCTTACTAAGCGCCATCGAGCGGCAGAAAAAGCCCCATTGTTGTCAGTTTCACCGAGTACATCGTAAAAATATTTAAATTCTTGTTTTACCTGCGCGCTTTAACTTTAAAATTGAAAATTCGCATATTCTCGTCATTCACATACATACTCGCTATATAAAGTTATCGTGTAAAGCATGAATTTGCACAGTAGGTCAGTGTCGTAAAAAAAGAAAAACAAAACAAAACTCAATAGCATTATCGAAAAATCAGCTCACGATCGACAATGATTTTGTACTTACTCTCCGAGGGACGAATCGCAGAGCTTCACGTAATACATCAAAGTCTCCGCGCGTAAAAGTTCATTGCTGAATACATATCATACACGTAACATACGTCTCTGCGCGTCGCACTGTTTTTTCGGATCTCGCTTGCCGCCCGATTGCGCACCTCGATACTTACAGAGCTTGGTTTTACGAGGTCGCCTCACAATGTATACACACGTTTGTTTCGATTTAAACAAAAGTTTTATTTTTATTGCCAAGCGCATAAAAACATCGGGCCGCTTCTCATAAACATAAACAAGAGCGAGAATATATACATGCGCGATATCTTTTGACTTTATAGGTCGCGATGGTAGACTGCGCGATGGTTTTCGAAATGTTTAACAGGAATATGAGAAATCCACGGATAGGGATTTCGTGGTTTTGGGTTGATATATTTGATACTTTTTTTTCGAAAATATCACTGATATTTTTTATGTTTTTCAAGATTAACGAATTGCTTTCTTGAAAATTATGATATTATAAAGTTACTTTCTGCTAAAACAATGAATTTTTATTGTTCTTCGTAATTTGCAGATTTGTATGATATTAATGGTTTATCAAAACTACACTATGAATTTAAGATAGTGCTAAATAACTTCTTTATAAAACATTTTGTCTCTGAAAATAACTCTTTTTCTGAATTATGCTACGCGCCGTGAGAAAAGTCTGCGCATACATTTTGAAATAAAAGTCTTGGAATTTAAATATTGTAATACATTGCAAAAGTAAAAACTTATTTAGCATACGCATGACTTCGTTACACTTTATAGAAGAAAAAAGCCATATTCTCTTTTTCTTGGAATAAGTGAATAAATATCGAGGGAGCCATTTGTCAACAAAGTGGTCAACGCCATTTGTACCATACTGCGCGCGTAAATTATTTATACTATAACGCCTCTGCCCCTTTTTTCACTAAAACGGCGCGCGATAGCAACCTCGTAACATAAATACACACTGTTTTTTATGTATTATACATTATACTTTATATTTATGGTGGGATCCTAAAATACTATGTAACCTGCGTTTTAAAAGGCTTCTAAAATTTTGAAATATACTATAAATAGAGATATTATGACGTATTTATATTTTACTAAAAATGTAATAATTTGAAAAAGTAGAAATCCACTCACAAAACTACTCTAATATAAATCATTAACTTTTAAGCCAGACAATTGAATCCGTTTCTTGATAAAAGTTCAATCCACCATTTACAGAACTAAACCAATCCCATTTCAAAAAATTCCTTGATAAATTTCTACATCTCTCGGCAAAAGCACAAAGGGACCGAAAAAAGCTATACTCTCTCCAATCTCAACAAATCAGCCTCTACTCCATTATCTCCGATTTCTCTTCTTTTCCTCCCGCGCTTCTCAAGCTCGCTCTGTGACGATATCGCTCACAGTGCTATAACGAGACTCTCTCTCTCCCTCTCTCTCTCGGCGAATTAATTTATTCTACCGCTTGTGCTCCTCTATTGTGTAAACCTCCTCTTGTGTATAGTAAATGGAAACTCACGGGGGGGTCGAACCTGATAAAAAAAAGCCAAGAGAAAACAGACGCTGTCGTCGCGAAACGCGATTCTTATCGCTACGTTGACGTCCCTTTGCCCCTTTGCCCTCTCGGAGTTATAAACGAGGCGGTAGCTACAAATTATACGCTGAAGCGCGCGCGTCGTTTAGCATTTGGCGCCGCCTCCCGAGAAGCGGATTATACTTACTCGGCGAGCGCAAAGTAAGCCAGTCCTGCGCGGTGCGGAATTAAACGGCCGAAAATGACGAATCGTTTAATCTTGGCGAATGTTGGAGCTACGAAGGTGAATTGGATGTGTGGGAATGGATGTAGTTGAGTTTGCTGACTTTTGAATTGCTGATGGAAAATTAGAAAAACTGTGGTAATAAATTGAAGTGAAATTGTTGTTACGGAAATTTAATGGATTTTCAGCGTATAATCCAGGCGTACCCATATGAAAATTTTCTTTTAAATTACGAATAATATATTTCAGAATTTGACAATACTTTAGTCACAGTTTTTTTATCGAAACATATAAATTAGAAAACGTTATACACGAACACTATTATTATGAAATAAACCGACAAAGAAAGACTTTATTAATAAATATCTTCAAACATGCTAAAATTCTCTATTCAAAAAGCTCTCTCTCTTCTCGCGTTCTCCAAATTACTAAAAGTAACCCACGAACTGCACGAATTGAACTTTATTGTCATGCTCGTTAAACATTTAAATCAGGCCTGGAGCTCGCGCTTCAAGTCAGCCAAGTCTACCCGCTACAACCTTGTCATTCTCTCCTCTCCTCCTCCATATATACATTTATACCCATACGCGAGACTAACGTATAACCAGCACGATAGTACAAAGATTCTCTCTCTCGGCGGACTAAACGAGGCAAATTTACGCGCGAATCCGGAAATCGCTCCCGAAACTCACGCACAGGTCTGTGAAAAAAGTGGGTCAGGGCCTTCGGCGAATTCTCCGTCTCTCCCGTGTGCACGGGTATATTCTCTCAAAGGGTGAGAGAGTGAGTGAGAGGGAGAGAGGGAGAGTCGGCGTTTATTTCTGTACTTTTGGGCACGGGCGAGAAAGCTTTTGTGCGCGCTACGACAATGGCAAACAATGCAAAGACGGAAGGCCGCGCTCGAGCGCGCCAGGCACAAAGGAAAAGCTGCCTGCCTGCCTAACTGTACGCGGGCGAGAGACAGAGAGAAATATGGATCCAGTCCGCGCAGCTTTTTACGCTGTTTCATTGCTGAGAAAGCCTGTGTTTTTTTTTTGTGAGATGTAGTGTGTCGGGAGGTGTGTCGAGTGAGTTAGTTTATATCGTTGGGTAGGAGCAAGAGCATCCTATCTCCGCTCGGTGCGTAAGAACCTTCTTTAATTTCACTATTACTTTCATTAATAAAAAAAAAAACAATTCTATTTAGAAAAAGAAATCACCGTAACACCCAAGAACCCTAAATGTATATCAGAGTCTACAAGTATATCGCTACTTCCTCCCAACTCGTCAAGACCATTTATATACCGCATTCCAAGTCATTCCCAAACCGATTACCACCAATTAATTAAACAAAACAGGTCGCTCAACAACACAGCACCGACCCCCCGATAAATCAACCTACACCCTAACCATCCTCCTCCGTGCCTCCCCAAGATCCTGTGATTCCCCCGTCGTCGACCAACCCTGCGCCCATCCGAAATGCACATACTCCCCTCTCTATATCTCTCTCAACAGCAAATGTTTATCCGGAAACTCGACGAACCGAATCCCCTTCCAGCCGCGTTTGCGCGACGCATGATAGATGCATTTCGCGTTTTCCGCACGCGGAGACTTACATAATAATGCCTCGCTCCTCGCCGAGCGGAAAAACATCCTGTTTTCTATCTCGCTCTCTATTTGTTTTTTCAGGCGCACTTTTTATATCCATTTATTCGCGCGACATACAGAGGCGATCCAATTCTTTTTTTTTGCAACCACCGCGGAAAACAAAGCTTTACGACTGGGCGGGCGAAATAAAGTATTTACCCCGGGCAAACGCGTTTTGTTGTTGTTGTTGTTGTTGTGTGCAGATAGCGATCGGCTGCTGGCGAAGAAAACAAAAAGCGAGGGAGAGAGAGAGAGGCAGTGTTTTGGAAAGGTGGCCACGGCGGACTTTTTCCGTGGCGAAAAAGAGAGAATTTATGCGCGGGAAGCTATAGGCCGGTTCGGTGGTTCGGGCACAACGTGTGGATTTGAATATTCATTGGGGAGGTTGTCGTTTTTAGTTTCTTTGATTTTTAAAGTGTTTGAAAAGTTAGATTTGGGGAGGTCTAACGGGAAACTTGTGTATTTTATCGGGATTCATAAATGCAGTGAAAATAAAATAACCTGAAAAATATCGTACGAGTTAAAGAAAAGAAAATGATTCAATGTTTCTTTACGCCAATTGCTACCAAACGTTCAACTAATGCATAAACCATTATATACTTATAAAAACAACGTGAAATTAACACCCGTCTTAAATCCGAACCTACAAACGACTCTTCTCAAACATCTCAGAATTATTAAGAAGTTCTCATCTTCAACTCATCCAGGATCCTCAATTTTAATGAAAAAACTTGTAAATCGAGCCGACTGCTATCATTACCCCGCGCGCGTCGCGTTCCCTGCTCCCCATCTAAGATCAACAGTAACGAGGATAAAGTATCTCCCTCTCCCTCTATATTTCCTTCTCACACACCGTGCTCTCGTATTTCTCGAATAAAAACTACCCGCGCTCTTCATTATCAATTAATTAAGGAACGCTCGGCGCGTCTTCGATTCCCTCCGTCCCCCTCGGGCAAAATTAATCGGTAATCGATGGCCTGGGCTCGCGCGACCTCGCTCCTATATACTTCCGGCGCGCCCTTCGAGAAACTTCGCTTCTGCTGCAGCAGCGACGACGAATAGAGAAGATGCTTTCTCCAAGGGAAGGAGGAGGAATTCGAGATGTAGGAGTAGAGGAGAGAGATGTATGAGGTGGGGGGTTTGTCGTAATGTGCGTGCGACAGACGTGCGAGCTGTATAAGTGTGCAACTTGCCGTTCCGGAGAGTCGTAGATTAACCGGGTCTATTATTTTCGGATGCGGATGTTTATCGTAACGTGATTAAGGCGGGTCGCCGTCAAAAGGAATGGGGACGAAGAAAAGATGAAGAAGATGATTGGTAATTAATGGCCAGGTGTATATGACGCTGCTGGTTGAGATGGTCTTTGTTTATTAAATGTGCAGGAATTTCGTGGGATTATTATTAGGTTAATCCGAGATGTATGAATCAAAAATTGTATTATAATATAACTTTTTATTGCGGAATCGGAATTCTTATTAAAAACCGGTTGCAATAAAAATTACTGCATGCTTTCATCAATAATAATCCTTCTTTAAAAATAATGGTCCGCATCATTAGTTCAGCATTATTGAAATTAAATTTTTCGAACGCCCGAGCGAATAACGCTTCTGCGTTTCCGGCGGGTGACGCTGCAGAAAAAAAAGGAGCCAGCCCAATTAGAAAACGCAATTAAGCCCGAGCCCTTGATCTGCTTACCGTATTTAATCACACTCCGTCGTCTGCGCCGTCAGTCTACCTACCTCCCTAAAAAAAGAAGAGAATTCAAGCTTTATAAATAGCCCCTGATCTATCCACTAGAAAGTAAGCTCACTCTCTCTCACTCCTTTCCTCTTCTCCCTTTACAAACAACAAAATTTCACTCTCCTCTCATTGTGAACGATGAGTGTAGCAATTACCCGTGCGTGCGCCGTTTCAAAAACATTTCCTTTACTCTCTTTCTCTCTCTTTCTCTCTCTTTAACGAGGGAGAGGGAGAGAGATGCGACCTCTTGTCGTTTGTGTAACGAGATTACAGCTCGCACGCGCGCGCGCACGCTGTCCTGAAAGTCGACTACGCGCGCGCCTTTTACGCGACGAGAGAGAAAATAAGGCCGCGTTCTTAAAACCCTTCCATTAAAGCGCCACCACCAGCCCCCTCTTCCTACTCCCTCATTACTCGAGGTAATTCTTTCGAGGAGTAGCTGGAATTGCCGCTGTCGTTCGGATTTTTAGCGGCGTTTTGAGAGAGAGAGAGAGCTTAATATTTTGAA
This sequence comes from Torymus auratus, assembly GCA_900474315.1. Taxonomy (NCBI): domain Eukaryota; kingdom Metazoa; phylum Arthropoda; class Insecta; order Hymenoptera; family Torymidae; genus Torymus; species Torymus auratus. Next base: position 18,202 of record UXGD01001076.1, on the reverse strand, counting down.
AGATGTAACAAGTGAAGAAGGGACTGCATTTAGTGAAGGCTATATTTGGAGGAGAATTCATTTAGCAAAGTCTAATATGCCAATGAGAGTAGCACTTAGAGGCATCGTGAAATTTACATAAAAATACATTTTCATATCTTATAATTATCATTACTTGTAAAGATATTTTGCCTCAATTCTGCTCAGTTTATTATCACCTGCAACTCTAGAAATTATTACAAAAACATCGACAATTATGCAAACACATTTATAATGATGTAGCAATCCATATCTGAATCCAAAATCCTGTTAACGTAACTTTTTTCTACGGTATTCAAGTTATCTCCCGTGATAAGTCGTTTCCTTACAGCATAAAACATAAACACCACTAAAAAACAAAATATCAAACTAAAAGTTACCATTCACTATCCCTACACTCCACTAAAGCTCTTCTTAAGAAACTCCACTCGAAATACAAAATTCATCAACAAATCTTTACCGGTGAACCCTAGAAAAAGCTCACGATCAACAAAAAATTCCCTCGACACAGCATCCACACACGCCTACACCCGAGAGCACACCTCAGCGCCTCGAAATTTCAGCCCTCCCTGCACTTTCATTAACACGTGCTCAAAATTCCAAGGCGTCCTTAAAAAAGTCATTTCACCTTCCTTATATCCACCCCGCACACTTTCCTCTCTCTCTCTCTCTTTCTCATAAATCAGACGCTTGCTTGCTCTCGCGAGCGCGCGCATCATCCCTCGTTGAACGGGTAGGAGTGGGAGGGATTTATCGCCCGCGCGCTTCTTTCAAACTCTCTCTCTCGCTCTCTCTCCCCCGCGCTCGAGGCGTGTCGCTGGTGGGGCACGACGAGTGGCGGTTAGCGGAGCGCAGCTCTGACGCGGGTGTAACCTTGGCAACTCTTCTCACGAGCAGCAGCAGCAGCAGCATCCCCCCTCTACGGTGAACGGGCGGGCGGCCTTCCGCACGTGCAGCTCTCGAGGTGTACGCGATTGTGCAGATGTCCGAAGAGAGAGGGAGTGGGAGTTATGGGTACAGTGCAAGCGTGCCCCCGAGGGGATATGTAACGCGCGATGCGCTTTGGTTTGGTTTAGGTTCTTTGCGTGATGGCCGAATAGATGATGGAGAGGTGCTGGTTAAGTTTTGTTGTACCGCAGGTACAAGGTGGAATTAATTTTATCCGTCGCTTCTAAATGCTCGTTAATATTTCTATATGAGAATTACGAAAAATTAATACTTGGTTGATGAAAGAGGAATAAAATTAGATACGTTTCTGTCAATAAGTTTTTCTGTATTCGGTCTCTTTTATACGTTAAAATAATCTATTGCATCTCGACGAAGACGAGCTTCAGATCGTTCGAAAACATATTTTTTATAAATGAATTATATACTATTTCGAATAAAAAGTTTTAATGTGTTTTCAAAGTGAAACAACACTCGTAATTCTTCAAAATAAAATATAAATGTTTGATTTTTAAGTAAAATAAAATCGTTCGAGATTTATTCTGATGAGTTGTTTAATTGAACATGACAATAAATTTTTTGTAATACTTTAATAGCATCACAAGTTGAATACGAGTCTGACAAATTCTCCAAATTCGAATGCAAATCCCGTTCTACAGTGACAAACGGCGTTACACGGGGAACACGAAAATCACGAGAGCTGGAGGCGAGACCGAAAAAAAGTCGAATATAAAAAGGTGTCGGAATACAAACGCGAATTTTCCCCGCTGGAGGAAAAATCTAGGCGAAAAATTCGAAATTCCTTTCTCTCGTGCGCAACGTGATTTCATCGTCGCTCTCTTTCTCCTCCATCTCGTTCCATCCGTTCCTCTCAATCTACTCCCATTGATATATTTTTCACCCTTTTCGCGCACGCCCGAGCCAATATTATCAAAATAAAATAAAAAAAAAACGAAAAAAAGATTTTATTTTACCTGGTACGTATACAACATATCGACTTTCCAGAGCAAAAGTGGTTTTAAGGTTATCAAGGCTTTGCGTCTTCAATTTGCTTTCACGCATATACTAAAATTAAATCAAGTCATGAGATCCTTCAATGCAGATTCACGACCGTGCTCGTAAATCATAATAAATGTAAGATTACCAACCCACGCGTGTACTTTAAGGCTTATGCACGCTGACGCTCTGCATAAAAGCTAAAACTCAAACTCACATTCACTTTGTGGTTGGAGTGGTTCTCGCAGCTAAAGGCTCGTAATCCAGCGGGAGATCAAGGTTTTGTGCTTCAACTCGGTGCAGCTTCGTTCCGAAAGTTTTTTAATACGGAAAAAGCTTGACGGAAAAATCGTAAAAAACTCATAAATAGTATTAACAAAGGCTTTGAACGAAAAAATAAAAAGAGCCTGCAAAAATAATATCAAGCTTTATATGCACGCTTGAACGGCCCTCGTGCTAATAGTTTTCGTTCCAAAGCTCAAGCGCCGCCGCACGTGTTGGCCAATTCACCTACAAAAAAAACACGCGGAAAAAGAGAGAGAGGAACACATCTAGCGCGCGCACTACGAACATTTCATTATACGCGCGAGCTTTAAATAAAAGCCCTCTGGTAATTGAGCGGCTTAAAAAGGCTGCGGAAAAATGCACCTAGCGTGTATCTATACATATGAGCAAATCCACAATTTGTCCATACTTAGAGGGATAAAAAAATAAAAAAAATATAAAGATGGAGGCACATCACTGAAAAACATTTTTTTTCTGCCTAGCGGGCCGAAAGTACCATTATTGCTCCCGGCACCCGATCGCGAAGGTTGTATTTTCGGCCTCGCCCGACAAAAAAAATCGTATACGCACTAGGGGAGCAAATAAAGAATGCATGTTTGTCACCCTCGCCTTCGGCTCGGTACTTTTACTCCCGAGGGGCGTAATATACTATTCTCGTTCGTTCGGTTAAAATAAAATAGACGAGAAAATTTTCGAACAGTCAAAAATAGTTCTGTGACATGGTTTTAAAAAATACTGAAAAATGGATAAAAAGTAATCAATCAATGATTAACCAACAGCAAGCTGTTAAAGGTGCTACCAAATATTCCACAAAAAAGTTGTTGAAGTAGAAGAAAAGATCGATAAGACCGCTCGGTTCTGTGCAAATTACGAACATTTAGAAATCGCGAAAAATTATAAAAAAAGAGCGATTTTACCGGAATCCACGTAATTCTTAAAATGTTCATCATTTTTTGTCATTTTTCGCGATTTCACAATGCACGTAACTTTGCACAGAACCGAACGATATTAAATATCTTGGGCTCAAATTAAGCTCTCTTCTTCTACTTTAATCGGTTTTTAGTGGAATATTTGTTGGCACCTTCAAAAGCTTGCTATTATACAGCAAATCAAACCCATGGTTTCTACAACCCTAATTTTCTTTCAGTATCCGAATTTTTTTTGATAATTTTTTGAACCTTCTAAGTGTGAATAAATTGTAGATTTGCTCATATATACATGCATGCCTCTCGGGATACCTTCTTTCCGCTCAACTACACACTCTCTCCTTTCTAGAATATTTCCCGACCGAGCTATATTTTCTTTAATACTCACGGAGCTAGACTTACTCTCTCTTACCGCTAAAATTAGACGCGTTCCTCAATACACTATTACTCCCTTCCTCTCGTGCCGTGCTAATTCTCCCTCTTCCTTTGTTTGCACCCGCCATTTCCCCGTCTGCAAATGGACCGAAAGTGGAACGCGCACGCTCGCCCAAAGTCTATATACGCACTCGAGGGCTATTTTGTCTCCCCGCCAAGTGGGTCCTCCACGTGTGTGGAAATTTTCTTTGTCTCTTCTTCTTTTCGGCAGAGTTGACTCTATTTCTCGGTTCTCCACAGAGCATGAGATTCTTATATTCTTTGTGTTTTTCGCGGACGGGCAAAAATGCGTGCGAAGCTTTTTAATTCGTGCGTGGTATAATTATATACGCGCGGAATGTTAACCGCGCACCAGCAAATTCACCCGGATTTATGGAAATCGCGCGAGATTAAAACTATTGCGAGTGCTAGGCGTACTATAGTGGAGTACGTGTACGGGGAGATTAGCATCAATTTTTGGGTTGAAATTAAATTTTAGTAAGGGAGGTTTTGCACGTGCTGCGTCTGGGTAGAATATTAAAATTGGCGCATTTTAATGCGCGTTTGATGTTTGAACAACACGTAGAGTGTGCTGTAATAATTTCAATGAACATCGTGTCAGCAAAATTAAACTGACAAAAAGGTTTCCTAAAAAAATTACAAAAAGTTTTCTAAAACTGTTATAGCTACTAATAGAAAATTGCTATACTTTACAGGAAAATTTACAGTAAAATATAGTTTTCTATTTATACCTATAGCAAAATCTGTTACAAGTTACGGTGTCATTTCGGGTTTTTACGTCATTTGTATACTTTACAAGACAGTATATAGTAACTTTTTTCAAAACCTTTTCCAATTATAATACGACAATGACGAATTCTCAGCACATAATTGTTTTTCTTTACATAAACCATAGAACCGTTCCGAAAACAAAACGAAACAATTTTCCACATTCTGCATCCACCTCATTTCTAGTCTCGACCAACAACAACAACTCAAGCACGAAACATCAGCGCGCGCTGCAAATCCCATAACGCCCGCTATTATTAAAGAAATGAAAAAATAAACAACGAGAATCGTCACATCAGCAACGCAAATGCCGGCTATGCGCTCACTCGCAAAGAAACAAAAAAGAGAAAGCTTTCCTCGCCCAGCGGCTGCAAATGAAATTTATAACAACGCGCGCTCTTTATTGCTTCGATAATTGCGCGCCCCGGAATTTTCTTCTCTCGACGCGTGTGTCTCTGACAGGCAAAATAATAACACAAAACTCGCTTCTCTCTCCTCCTCGACTTCTCTCGCTACACTTTTTCCACAACCCAGAAGCTAAGCTACACACTTTTTAAGAAGAAGTAGGTCACGTGCGTACGCGCGCGCGATCATAAATTCTCTTCGAGCTTCCCGATTAAATTGCATCTCGCCCCCGCTGTAGAAATTTCCCCAACGCCCCGTTCATAGGTCTACAATAACGACTAGTAAGATCCGCTGCAGCTACGGTACTTATATACAGAATAAGTCTGTGTACACTCGGGAACGATCGCTCTGCGCTCCTTATCAATCCATTATACACCTTTCCCCCTTCTTCCGTACTTATACCCGTACACGTAAGATCGTCTTCTCCTACTCCACGTCACGATAAGGGGAAAAAAGGCTGCGGGTATATATAACGCTGTACACTAATATACGCGCGCGGGCAGCTAGCGTGATGTGTTTTGACGCTTGCCAACTGACCCTGATGTCTGCCCCCGGGAGCGAGCGGGAGTGTACGAGAGAGAGTGGGAGAGTGAGAGGGTGGCATTGGGTCGAGGTCACCAGGACGCGCGCCAGAGGGAGAGAGAAACGTCGCCGATCGATGCAGCCCCCCTGCGAGCGTGCGGCCGGCTTCCGAGGTATAGCGCGCGTGCGCTGCCCTCCCTCGCAAGCGACTATCTCGCCCTCCCTCTCGTGTGTTTTGGTTTGTTCTTTCGGTTCTTTGTTTGTTTAGTTTTTGAGGCTGAGAGTATAACAGTTTCGACAATAGTTTTGTTTAGGGAAAGAGGTGAACGATGTTTTGGTTGGGTGAGAGATTGTGTTAGAGGTGTGGGATACGTGGAAGTCGAGGATTATATTTCTATCTGCATATACGGGTGATTCCAGGTCGGGAGATTAGTATTGGGGATGGGGGAAGAGGGCCATTAATATTTGTTGTGTATGCTCTGTGGGTGGCGTGCGAGCTGCGTAGAAAAATGATGGGGATGTGTGTCCGTTACGAGGGTTTTGATTAAAATTTCGTTTGGCTGGATTTTCGAATGAATTTTGTTTGGACACTGGAGAAAGATTATTTTTCATTTTTGGGAAGAGAGAAAAAATTGTTTGGAGAAATATACAGTACTCTTTTTTACACAAGTATCTGCAACTGCAAGCGTGCGGCAACATTTCAAGTAGAAAAAACGTAATACGGTCAGGCATATGTTATTACTAAATTTACTTTTTTCGCAGTAAATACCAGAATAAAGTATGATAAACTAATAAAAGCTATTATGACAATTTAATTATTTTGTTATTATACTTATGTACGGTTATTTAAGCTTTTGATTTTTCATGAATTTTATCGTAGATAAAGTTTAATATTAAAAGTCGATTCTAAATTCAACTTAAATTTTATTTCGAATAGCCGAATGCTGGTTTTAATAAAACTTCAGTCCTATTTCAATCCAGTCCTCGATAATTCCTAAAAATAGTACTACTTGAACCAAAGCCTATTGAAATATCAATCATTATTGATTGCTGCTTTCTTTCTTGAATAAGGTGATTTTTTCCCGCATATTGGCATAAAAATAGAACAAAAAAAACAATAAGCTTAATTACTGCACTTCGCGTCCATGTTTCACAAAATTATATATAGGTATTCACATCATTTGATAAAAATATTTATTTTTCATATAATCCCAATTAAAACTTATTATTTCCCAGATAAAATCATTTTTATTGTTTTTTATATAGCGCTCTTTCATTGTAATCATTTATTTCTGTAATAGACTATTTCTGATGTATCTATTTCAATAACGGATTCATCAATCACCGAGTGTGGATATACCATTATATAGAACGACCCCGCGCGTAAGCACCGAGATATGCAATATTCCATTTGCAAAATTTTTTTTAACAATTTTCGTCGACTAGAAGGTATAGAAAAGCGCGTGGAAATTCATAAAAAAAAAACTTGATTTATGAAAGTCGATTTTCAAGTCGTAAATCTCCGGTTTAATCTGGAAAGCGTACCGTGACGTCAGGTATCCAAAGAAATCGCTCCGGCGCAATTGTTTTTCATTGATTTCTGCCACTATAAAGCAGCTCTTTACTCGGTCTGCATGCAAAAATAAAATATTCTATCAGCGCTGACCTAATTTTTTCCTCGGCATTTCTCGTCTAACATATTGAATAGACGTTTTGTCGAAGAATCGATCTCGTCATTAAAATAAAGCTCTCGATCAATCAAATCAAAAGAATATTACGGTATCGTCGAAGAGCTATTCTTGGCGTATTGTCGGGTAAAAGTAATTGTAGAGGATTTTATGATTTCTTTATACCTGATTTAAAAAGATATACATTCTTTCATAATTAAAAATTCTTTATTCTCGAGCCGCATATATCTCGTGTAAAATGAGAAATAATTTCGTAGATGTCATAATCACTAAAACTTTTCATCTCCAATAAAGTTTTCCCGTCCGACAATACAAAATTTCCATCTAGAAATACAGGACAGAGAGAGAGAGCACTCGGTAAAAACTTATCGCCCATCGAGGGCAATAACAGCGCCACATAACTCGGCATAAAACTACGCTGCACTCGCGCGACTCTCGCTCTACACATACACACCGACACTATTTCCCAGCAATTTTCCAACTTTTGAAGAAAGTTATCAGCGACAGTTACATACTCTCCCAACCCTAATAGCATTATCAGAATACACATAAACACACTTTGCCTCGTCCTACTTTTCGTCATATTTTCCCACTCTTCCTCTCCCTTTCCCCCATCTCGCAGCGCGAGAATCTTCCCTGTTTACATATTTATTAGATAAAAAGTTCCCGATAGCGCGACGCGCGTTTCTCCGTGCATTGTACGCAGCCAGGAGAAGGAGAGCGCGCTCCTCTCGCGTGTGCTACTTTCCGCCGCTAGATCATTTTCCCTGAGAATTGAGTCATTTCCTCGGGAAACTGGATCAACTGCTGAATTGCCGCGCGTCTTTGATTCGCGCCCGTATTGCTCGTGCGGTTCTGCGGCTTTCAATTTCTTCGGAGTTGCTTTGCAGGGAGACGTCGTATGAATGCGCGGCGAATGCTTTCAGTCTTTCTTCAAAATGAAATTTGTATCGGAGTGTCTGTTAAGGGGAAATCGATTTTTTAAGTGATTTGCGCGTTACTTGTGAAGAAACTTAACTCGTCGTTCGAATGTTCTGGTTAATATTTATATTGAGTAAAAATATTTTATAAATACTTGTTTGAATTGCACAGTAAACTATAAACAAGCAAACTTCTACTAAAAATATTTCAACAATCCTAATAGATAACGAAACAATTTCAAAAATATTGCACGAAATTTAAAAATAAATATTTTCACTACAGTTATGCTTTTATTGCTTTATTTATCAAACATTATTTACGCACAACACCATCAACTTGTTTTTTCATTAAAATAACGGAGCTCCAACGTATATTCATTAACAGGAACTATTCTTTATAACAATCCCTTTGCAAAAAAACCATGTTTTCCATGCCACTTCAAAATATAATTACAGCCCTATAAAACTTCATTCCAAACAATAAAATAATAATTTCATTATTGTTACAAACCGCACCGCACACGACAGCGCCGCGAATCACCGTCATTCATTCCCATCCAAACCATATTTCACATCACATATATCCCACTATAGTACTTCCCGCAGCCAATATTCAAAGGCCTCGCGGGCGAACTGAACAATCGGCGAATTTCACGAGAGGGAGAGAGAAATCGATCGAGAGGCTATAAATTAAAGCGATGAAGCGTAATTGGAATCGCGCGAGCCGCGTCCGCTTGCAATTTCACACCGCTATGTCAGCTGTCTCTCGTCGGTGAGCGAGCGAGCGAACGGCGCGCGCGCTCGGTTACCAGTTGGACCCCCTTCGCACTTCATACCGCCTTTTCTCCTTTTTTTTTTCTAATCGTCAACACAACCAACAAATGTCCCGGTCGTTTTAAAATACCGCAGCGTCGATTTACACACTATATTCATCTCCCCGGCGTTCGCGTGCGCGCTTTTTCGCAAGTTTAGGTCCCGTCGAGTGATAGAAAAAGAAAAAAAGTAACGTTTGTAGCCGAGTGCGTGTGGCGGCGACGATGGTTGGCGAGGAAAGCATCATGTACGGTCGGTGAAACGGGCGGGCGTACCCGTAACATGCGAAGAGGGCCGCATTGTTGTCACGTGAGTTATACCGCTCATTATTTGTAGAATAAAACGATTATATGTGAAAAGTAAACAAACACTGTCGCGTAGAAGTCTGCGGTGCCGAATACCCAAGACGACTCTCACTACGCCACCTCCGACGTAGATTTTCCAAATTGCAGGTAACGGCATTTTGTAAGTTGATATTTCTCAAAATCTCTATACTCTAGCTCTCGGTTCCTTTTCTAAAACATCCCCGTTAGAAAATTACTCACATAACCTGTTACTTTAGCCAGACTACGTTACTCTAAATAACTTCCCCGAAATAAAACGCAGAACCCGAGTAACACGGCTTTAGAATGTAGGTTAGCGCTTTGCACGGGTGCACTCGAAATTTTCGTCAAGTTTCCCGCAGGACGCGCACGAGCGTAGGAGGCGAAGAAACGGCAGCAGCAGCAGCAGTAGCAGCAGGCGCCCGACTTTCCCTCGATCGTCGTCGCTGAGAAGAGGGCACGTTCGCAAATCCCCCGAGACAAAATTACGTAAGTGATGTAAGTCGTCAGCTGCTGGTGAGCGGCGTCTCTGTATATATATACATATTATGGCTTTATTAATTGACGAAGAGGATGGAAAGTTTGGGTGGCGCGGATAAAAAAGTTGATGAAGATCTGTTATGTGCTGCAGCACAGAGCTGCATATGAATCGAATGCGCTGTTGTATAAATAATATATGGTGGGTAAATATCGGAAGGTCAAAGCTTTTTCATTTCGTGAAAAAACAAAGTATGAATGAATAAAAAAAAAATAATACGAATGATAAAGTGCAAATAACGTTACGCAAACTTTATTTTTATATTACAATGTGCATTAATCGTTATAATAAACTCTTTGACGAAGTATAAATAGAGAGTGATATTTATGCAGCGCATTTTTAACAACGAGAAATCACAATTTATCATTATCATAAATTAAAGCTCCGTCCTTTAGTATATCAGAGAATAAAAGCAGCTGTCACCGGCAGAATTCATCAAGTCCGCAGCAGCGAGCAGCGCCATCAGGACGGACTATATCATCAGGATAAAAACGAGGTATATATACGCTTTCAGTACAAAAGCGTCGTAATTTAACGTTTATTATAATGCGAAAATCCACCGTTCACGACAAACAATAAACTACATACTTATAACGTAACATACATCGTTATCGGCCTTCAGTTACACACTAACACACTTTCTCGATTCTTCGCAGCAGCGTCGGGCAACTTTCGACGAGACAAAGTGTCAGGATCGCAGCCCGGTCGTACGTGGGGAGCACGAACTTCGGTAACTATAAAACTTATGAGGCCGGGGGAAGCCATTAGACGCATCTCGAGACGCATCGGCTAATGCAGGGAGCAACTTCGACGACGACGACGACAAACTCTCTTAATTTATATACGTGTTCCGTTCGGCAGGGAGGCGAGAAAGAAGAGTCCGCGTGGTGGCGACGGGACGGCCGTAGTTGCCGCGCACAAGAGAAAACGTTAGTGGCTCTCTCGGCTTTTCATATATAACTTTTGCCTATAAATAGTCGTTGAAGTTATTATTAAGAGATTGGGTGTGTACAATGGGGAAGTTTCGTGGAGTTTAATTAATTTTGTTGACGATTTTGTTGGAAGAGGTGAAAAAATATGACAGCCGCCGAGCATTTTAATGGATTCGCGGGGGACATAATATAATTGGTTAAACGAGTACGCAAAAGTGCTAACAATGGGGACGAAAGTCGGTAAAATTATTTTACTTTTATAGCGAATGAAGCGGAGAGAGGCTTTATTTTAATCAGTCGGCCTTTGAGACTAATTATTATTTTTCATTTTTCTTTTTGTATCCTGAATATAAATGATAATTTTAATCATACGAAAATATACTTCTGTTTTTAAAGTATTTATCGAACACGTTCGTGTTGTCCTAAAGTTAGTTATTCCCGGTAAAATATTCAGTCGATAGACATTGAAATTCCATTGAAATGCAAATGCAAACTTTTTGCGCTAATCCAATGAATCTTCAAAGCAAGTTTTAACCAACATTATTTGGACAAAGTTTGCACGATCAATTTATCCGCGAGGTAGACGTTTTCATTAAAATTCAAGGTTTACGAATAACAATCGCTTCGACGAAATTTCGGATATTGAACCTGTTTAACATCTTTCCACGCGCAATTCTAATAATAACAGAAAATTATCACTCGTATTCAGCCACAAAACAAATTAAACGATAAAAATTCTCTCAGAAAAGCATTATTATTTTTTATTAATCAAATCTCTCGTAGAAAAAAAAAATATTTCACAATGAAAATTTTTCCTAACTATTCATTAAAAAATCATTAAATTCACAACAACACCTAACTGTACAATGGACCTTTATCACTTATATAAATAAGAAACCAAACAATTGCTTTAACCCCCTTAATACAAACATGACGTCCTCCAACTAATTCGAAACCGCCATACCACAGCATCGTGTCGGCAACGTAGACGACACCTCGGCCATCGTCAGCAACCTCGACATCGTCATCCCCGGCACCGTTCTCACCGCAGCACGAGCTCGGACAATAGCAAGAGCAGCGTGGTCGTGCTATACCGCAGCGGCGGGCCGCGCCCTACTACCTGCAATAGCAGCAGCAGCAGCAGCAGTGCTGCAAGCACTCGAAAGTCCGCCCTCGTCGTCCAAGGACGGAGATCGGCCTCCGCAGAGTCTCGAGTGTCTCCGCGGTAAGGGCTATGTAGTAGTAGTAGTAGTGGCGGGGGGAGTCTTCGAGTATATAGCGGGCGAGAAGGAGATGGGTGTATAGGTATAGGAGTAGGAAGCGAAGTAATCGGATAAGGTGATTAGTGGAGCGGTTCAATTATGGGGTCGCTGATATCTGTTGCTGGCAAACAATGCGGTCCAGTGGTATTGCAGGATCGGAAGCGTATTGCGATGTTTTATGAATTTTCGTTGCGGCGGGTTGGAGGTTGATGTTTCACGAAGTAATATGAATGGTATTAGGGATAATGGGTAACGGGAAAATTAATTTTCTCGGAAATTCGTTCGTGATCACTCTAAAACGGGTAAATGTTTTGGAAAATTATTGTTAATTAATACAAAATACATCTACATTTATTGTAAAAGCATTTAAACAGCATGCTATGGAAATTTCATAGCACACACATCGCAAGTAAAATACTTTTTGACGATCTACCGCAAACAACTACACATTACTCATTATTCCATTTAAAACACACCCTTCTACAATTTCACATCACAATACCAATCAACTTTTATACATACACTATTCAAGCCACTCAGCCTATTTTTCCAATCACGTCCGACCAAACGCCGACTCGCGCTACTTCCACCTAACGCTCCGCCGCTGAACGCCACTTCTCGTCCTTCTAGACCCATACCCACAGCGGCAGCATCTTACCCGCAGCGAACACGTCGACGCCGTCGCCGTAACGCGGATGAGCGACGTGTGACCAGGTCGGCCGGGTTTCTACAGCGACGGCCCGCAGCGGATGACGACGCGGAGTATCGACGCGGTGGCCAAGGCGACGTGGAGCAGCGATGCCCGGGAACAGCTACTGACGCGACGCCGCTGCTCCGCTCGAGGCTAATGGCTCAGCGCTCCAAGTATATTATGTGCATTGTTTGAGAGCCCGGGGGATTAATTCGCGGCGTTTGATGAAGTAGGGTCGATTGTGAACAATGAATTGGAATATAGTTTAATTTTGAATCGACAAATGATCGAAATAATAGTTGAAATATTAATAAAATGTTGAAATACCACTTTTTTTAGCTGTAGTCTTAAAATTATTATGACAAATTTTAATAATTATGTCACTTTGTCATTGCTAAGAATTTTTATCGATATATCATTTGCATCGAATTTTTCTTTATTTATTTTTTCGAATATTTATTTATTTCTAGGTACAAGAGTTTACTGATCTTGTCGCGTTTCTGCTTTCAGTTCTGAATCGAAAAGTTTGCAGCAGAAGTCAGAAAATTTAGCACCTGCCTTCGGATTGTTGATGAAGCACTTTCAAGGCGGTTACTCCAAAGCAACAGGCGACAACCCTGCGTTGAACGTGAACGATCCGCAAAGGGTGTTTCCGTTCCAGGAAACGCCTAGTGGCAACCTCAAAATTATTCCGAATCAGGTTAGCTTTACCAATAACTACGGAATTAAAATATCGACTTAAACGCATAAATTTCAAATAAATTTTCAATCGAATAAGTACTTTCAAAACTATACTCAACATTCTTCTGTTTTCGTACTATTCCATTCATGTTGCATAAAAAAAAAATCTTTTCACCTTGGCGAAAAGAATTTTTCATTTATGAATTTCACGTCCATCCCCATAAAATAATGAAATCGCATAAAAGTGACTAGCACACCTTTGATATATATAACAATCCGAGGCCGAGAGCGTACCGCGAAAAGGACGGACCACCACGTCAACTCTTTTTTCTCGTGTACACGCATTGTCATGCAATTCAAATGTGGATTTGGCGGATTAGTACAGCGCGACGGCGTCGCTATCTCTTTGCCCTCCTTCATCCCTGCGCAAAAACGCCACTTCGCGTTAAAATCCACATAGACGCGTTACGTTCGCGCGTATATTTATCGCAACGAAAATAACTCCGAAGCTTAAACGTATAAAGTGAGATTTGTATTTCCAAGGAAGTTTTTATGCCGGGCGAGAGCATAAATGTGTCGGATGCGATGATGCTTTTACAATATATTTGAAAACGATATACTTTTATCGGCGTGCATGAATAACAAAGATGTATTCGAATATAAAAAATAACTTTTTTACAGGTTCTCTGAATCGTTTTTGCTATATATCTATATTTTATTACTCGGAAAGTGGCAAGTTATATTGCAATAATTTTTTTTCTTATCACCTCTATTTTGTATTATACAAAAATTCAGCCTCGCTTTAAAAAAACTACATTAAAATACCACGCTGTCACCGAACAATAAAACCGACCAGCTTCTTATTTAAACGCATCCGCACCGAAAAAGAAAAACGTTCATCTCTATTTATAACCACCTACCACTTTCAACACTTTTCACAATCTTTAATCCGCTCAATCAAGCCCGCGAATCACGAACCGTTCTATTTATAACCTTCACCTCAAGTTCCTAAAATCCGATAACCTCGTCTCGCACGCAACCACCGAAACTCAAAACAGCCGCCTGGCCATACTTATACACACAGGTAGTCTTCGAGTCGAAGAAGGTGAGCGTATTAGTGGCGGACCCGCGTCACGCGAAAGTCAACGTCAAGGCCGAGCAGAGCCGCACCGATCACAATCACCAACCTCATCATCATCACCACGTGGTCGCGGCGACAGGCACGAGACACGTGACCGCCAGACCGGAAATACAACCAGGTGCGAGCAGCCCGAGAGTAGAGAGAATTCAGGCCCAGCGTCGACTACCAGGCGGAGGAGGCGAGTATAAGCCCAGGACACAGCCCTTTAATAGGGAGTCGGGACTAGAGATGCAGGTGCAACAGCAGCAGCAGATGAGGGAGCCCGAGGAGAGGAGGCTGCACGTGACGGAGAATCACGGGGCTGAGTTTCAGGATGTGCCGCTCGCCACGTGAGTGTTCGCCGGGGATGGGATTCGAGGTTTATAGCGGGGACGTTTATTGTCTGTGTTTTGTTCTTTGTTATTGGGAAAGTAGGGGAGTGAGTAGAGATATTTGCGAAGGTATAAATAAAATATAATGATAATCTGCATATTGATGTAGAATTATATTGACTTGGCTTTCTGTGAGAAAATTACAAAATTATAAAAAAAAGTCGATGTTTTATTAATTTTAATCTTTAATTTTCAGTCTCAGCAAATATTTAAATGAATTAAATTTCTCTATACAGTTATACGTATATAATAGTTCGTTTCATGCAAATGGATAAATTTAAATTCATCATTTCCCTGGAGAATCGACCATTTGCTTAATTGGAAAGAGCTTTATTCAAATATCACACGTACATATACCTTTACATAATCCGTAATCCACACACATACATATAATCCAGCGCAATAACTAACAGCATTTCCAATTACCCATATAATTCGTGAAAAATGAAGAATAAAAGTACAACATTATATTCAAACTCCAAAGCATAAAGGTCGTAAATATAAAATTCGACAAAAGATAAAAAACGCTCGATCCGCACGTGGAAATTTCGTATTCACTCGGCAAACCTTCCACAGCCTGGGATTTACGTCAGAGCAGCCGATCGACTGGAAAAACATAACGCTGCCGGAGAAAACAGATCTGTATCAGGAGCTCGCGCGGCGCATAACAACCTACAAGTACGTGATCCCCTTTAGCGCCTCTCCCCCTCCATTAAAACAAAACTTAATCCCATATAATATAAAAAAGAAAAGAAAAACATTTCATCGATCCTTGAAAGCAATAACGACATTGTCTCTCGCATAACTCGCATCTCACGTATATCTTACAGAAACGCCGACTGCATTGTTCGTATCGGGCACGACGAGTTCCACTGCCATCTGCTGGTGCTGCAGAGCTACAGCGCGTTCTTCGACGATAAAAACGTCAAAGAGATCGACCTCACCGGGGTGAGTTTCTATACCTCCGTCCTTTCCCTCATCCATCCATCTAAACTCCCCTTACATTCCATTAAATTCTATATAACGCGAGTTACGTTCGTTCGATAAAATCCAGCGAGCGAGCGTATATAGAGCGGAGAGCTACTGCATTTTCTTGCCGGATCTAGATAAACTCGTCGCTGTGTGCGTACACGTGCGCGCGCGTGTGTGTAGGAGCATGCAACGTGATGGATAAGCGAGAGAGCGCGGAGTAAAAGCTTTTTGAGGTCTTCTATTGATTTTTTGCCATCCCCCCCTCCACCCTTTCAGCCCTGCGGCTCGATGTAAATATGGCGCGGACGTATGACGTATATAACGCACGCGCGGCTTTTTCGAAAGTCATATATTTTGTAATTAATGCGCCGCGCAAAGCGCCACGAATGGGTATTTGCTTTAACGAGGTTCTCGCTCATGGCGAATCGATCACACCGTCATTTCAAATTTAATAATAACAATAATGATAATAATAATATCAACGGATTTGAATTAACGTTTATTCAGAGTCGCATAAAGAGCGTCAGCGCGCGCGCTCGAGTCGTCTAAAGTATTAACAAAAGCTTTTTCCCTCCAGCCGTGAATTAATCCATTAAACAATGTCGCGATACACTTTTCTCCGCGTTGGTTCTCTCTCTTTCACGTATTCGTTCGCTCACTCCTCCCGCGCTTGAAATTTATTCAAGCCAGATAATCGTAAAAGAGCATTATTTATTCTTTCGCCTATTCAATCGGATTTCCTGCGCCACTTTATACGCGCTCGCGCACTACAGTCCTATACATCACAATTTTCATCCGTCACCGTATACAATCGCGCGCGCTCGCGTAACTCGCTTTTTTTCAAAGTCGAAAAGCTATATATACGGGTCAGAGTGGGAAAATAAAATGAAAATATTGATTCGCAGAGATAGAGGAGAAAAAAAAGGGGTTTAGAATAAACGGATCGCTATAAGATGTGTATGGAGATATATTGTTAAAAAACTAATTTTTGTAAACTTTATTTTTATACTTATAAGCGTAAATTTTATACTATAGTTTTATACCACATAGTATAAAACTTTTATATAAACTTTTATACGTATGAAACTTCTATAAGGATTATGATTTCGTGATATTTCTATTATAAACTATATATTTTATCGTCCATCTTCTGCATTATGTATTGGATCCTGTTTAATGGATCGTGAAAATTTATATACGCCGTTAATTTTAAAGCGAATTTAATATTATATAATACACGCTCTTAACACCATATCTGACACATCAATAAAATCCTTTTCGCAATATTTTTCTAACACAATGATACCTCTAATAAAACCGAATAAAAACTTTAACAACCAACGATAAAACTTAAAAAAAAAATCATTTCATTTACCAATAACAGCCCAGCCCCGAGTGCCATACTTTCAACGACACTAATACGACGTAACCCTCGTAATTCGATAAATCCCCGTTCTTTCGACAATAATTACACATCAAAATCTCATATCCACTCGCCCTATCCGTTTACTGCACCGGTCAAACTGTGAAACTTATACGAGCAGCCGTTACATATTACCTACCTCTGACCATAGCAAAGGCAAAACAACAGCAGCAGCAAGTTTCTCCCTCCCCTCGTCCCCCGAAGACGGGAAAAAGTCGCACTCGGAGGCTAAAACGAGCCTCCTGACGGGAATAATAAACAAAGCGCAAACAAACTCATCGTGTCTCCTCTCTAATCCTCCCCCTACATCGCCGCATGCAAGCTGAGACCGAGAAAAAAAAGGAGTGCCTCTCTCGTAGCTCGTTGTGCAGTCGACCCCAATCTCCCCCCCCGTGTCAGCACATCTCCCGCGTGACCTTGGACTCGTTTCTCACCCCCGCGCGCTCAGAGTAGCAGCAGCCCTCGGGGCTATATTTGACTCGAGCTCTCCTCGAGCTGAATGGCGCGCGGACCCTCGAATAAAGTGCGCGAGAGCCCTAATGATTGCCTCCGGAGGTGGGGATTTTTTTTTTTTTAAGTTTAGGAGGCCGGAAAAGGAAACCCCGGCATCTCGAGGTTCTTTTAGTTTTTTTCTTTCTTCGTATTTTGCTTTGGTGGTGCTTTTTACACTTCGGCGCGGGGAGGTGACGCGAGGTCGGTTTAATTGTTAGGCGCGACTTGAAGCGGGAATATTTTTTTCGTTGTTATCGGATGGGGTGGGAGGTTTATTCGTCGTTCGGTTTCGAGGCTGCGGCTAATGGTGTTTTGATTTAATTTCCGTGAGTGCAAAGGGCGAAGGGGCGTGAAAGGAAAGTTGATGGATGGAAAAAGAACTTTCTTTTTGTCGAAAGTACAAAGCTTGCGTAATAAAATTTTAACATCATTTTGTGTAAAAGGGGTTGGAATATAACATTTATACGGTAAAGAGTTTCGCCATACACGTATTGAATGAGAATGTAAAATATCAAACAATTAGAGATAATAGTACATTACGATACGTGTGACTTAAGTGGCCCATTATTGCACGGCGGGAAGTTAGCGCCCGAGCGCAGCGAGGGCGATAATTCACGTCGTGTAGTGGGCCACTTGAGTCATAAGTATCGTATAC
>UXGD01001075.1:0-40233 GCA_900474315.1 Torymus auratus | reverse complement strand
GTAATATCCACGTTCGACAACTAAACCTTCTTGTTAGGTACCTACTTGTATTGTATGGATATTGGATACCGTACACCGGTAGTCGGTACACGGCACACCGCACACGGCATATTATGTAGACACTCCTTAAAACACTAACCTTAAATTTTGACAATTCAACAGTTTTCAGGAGTATGGACGCTAGTATTAATATTGAGACATTGAGAGTGTAATTTTATTTGTAGTTTGAAGGTTTAATCTAATAATTATAAACATGTCTATGAAGAAAATGACGAAAGAAGAACTGCGGATGTATATGTCGGCAGCAAAGAAGAAACACAGCGCAATAAAGAAAATAGAATCACCACTTGCCAGATATCCTTTTTATGTTAAAGTTACGTTTAACCTATAACAGATTTATTATTTAAAAATAAATATATTCAATAATTATTATTATACTTGTTATTCAATATTATTATTCAATAAAACTATTTGTTAATTTCAGTCAAAAGTAAATTCATTAAATATATTTCAGTTTTACCATAAAAATTTTATTTTAGTTATGACTAATGCATAAAAAATGTTGTATACTATATAATTATGTATATTTATTGTTTTTCTTAACACCCAAAACACATACAACGAATTAGATCAGCTTATCTGTATTATTTGCAAGATGGTTGTACGGAACGAAGCTATATGGCCAGTACACTTAAATTCAAAGGTACATAAATAAAACATAGAATTAGCTAAAAAAACAAGATTAGAATCGATAGCTTGTCCACAAGCTGTATCCACTATGAAAAGGTCATCTACAGATACTGTTTTTCAAGAACCAGCACCACCAAAAAGAGTTAAAAGTATATTGAAGAATACCCAACAGTCTCCTTCAAACATAAAAGCAGTATTACCAGCAGACTTTTTTGAAAGTCCTGTACAAAATAATATCACAAATTCAGAACCACAAGTAGATGAAGCAAAAGAAATTAAAGAGAGTGCTCAATCATCTGTTCTACCAGAGGGTTTCTTTGATGACCCAAAAAAGGATGCAAAGGTGATATTTATTGATTTGTAGTTAATATTTATGTCTCTGCTATTTATATGTTAGATTTATGTATACAAAGTGTATACATATATAACAAGATATAATTTCTCTAGTCAGATGTCAAAACAAAACAATCGTTAGGTGGATTTTTTTGATACTTATACTCTGAATCAATGTACTTTACATCTGATGTACAGATAGCAAAAGCCAACACTTTACTTTCTATTAGTACATGCTTTAGTGTCTTCTTATCTCCAAATATTTTGCATGTTGTTAGGGGTGAATTTAACTTTTAGCTGCCTTCCTTCCTCCAGTAAAGAAAAGAAGATAAACAATTTACTAAAAATTTTCTTTTCAATGTTGCTTTGAAACTATTGGTATTTTGTTGTAATAAGGAAAATGGGAAGGGAAAATGAAAATTCAAGTGAAATCTATTATTAGGATTATTTTTTAATACAAATTTTTTGTTTCAAGTCTACAAAGTAGAATTATTTTAAAACTCATTTTTCGTCACATTTAAAATACTACTTTATACTTATATTGTCATAATGTTATTCAAATTCCTGCCCCTTGAAAACTGTCCCCCTAGGCTATTTAGCCTATACCCAAAACCCATTCCTGCATGTTTTTTTCATTTTCATTTTCATTTTCTTTTGTCCAATACTTACACGCTTTTGATTAATTTCTCTGAATATCTTGATTTCTCTCTCTTCCCTTTCAAATTCTTGGTCTATTATGGTTTTGATTTTCATTAATGATTCTATCCGTAATTCTTCTTTTCCACTCTGCTACCGATCATGCTTTGCCCCAGCATATTACCTGTAGTGAGTTTTCTCCTGCCTTGCTTAATTTATTTTTAAACTTTATGGCTCTCCCAGCTGCTCATATTGCTATTTTTTTCTACCCATTTCATAGAGTAGTACATGTCATGAGGCTGTTCCCTCTAGTTTTAGAATTGATTTTATATATCATCAAATTCATTATATTTTGTCTGCTAGTATTTTATGTATTGATAATTGATTTTATTATTTTTTATTCATTCTAGGCTCGTAATGTTGAATATAAAGATCCCATTGAAGAAGAGTGGGAGAAATTTCAAAAGGAAATAAAAGAGGAAACTGCACAATCAGAACAAATCATCGGGGATGATCAAGAAGAAGCAGCAAATGAAAGGCAACTTGATGTAATTGAAGAACAATTAAGAAATTGGTCAAGAGTAATAGATTTGATAAGACAAAAAGAACAGGTACAAACAGCAGAGAAAAAACAAGAACAAAATGATTCTTCCAGTGATGAAGAAGATTTTGATGAATTTTTCGATTGGAGAGCAAAAAAGTCATATCGCGACTAATCATTTTTATTCTATATACATAAAAATAAGACCTTTGTGAATCATGTAAATAAATTATTTTTCATTTACTGTAAAATAAGAGAATCTATTTATAATATAAATATCGTAATAACATAGTAAACTTCTGTATCAATCATTATGTTTGATAATGTTTACACTGTGTATTAAATTTTATAAATAAACTGTAATATAGTTCAATTTTATTTGAGTTATTCCACCTATTGCTTGAAAATTTAATTCGTAGCTTTTAGAATTAATAAATTATAGTAGTATATTTATATCTATAACTATAAATGAAGAAAATAATTATTATTATACTTTTCAATTCACAAAATAATTCCATTGCTTAGAAATAACAAAACAGTATCTGAATTTTAAAAATAAATAATGTACTTGAACGTATTCATTCTTATAGTTGTAATATATTAAATAAATTGGAAATAGATTTTCAAATAATTATGTGAAATTCAAACGGTAAATAGTGGGAGAAAAAGATAACAACACTATAAGTGTATTACGATTTTATTAAAATGAATTCAAAGAGTCCATAAGGTAATAAGTTTTTCAAAGATACAGTACAATGTAATCGTATAGATATATAATATAATTCATAATTGCTTCGTGTAAGCTATAAATACGAAATCGTATGATATAAAGACTATTAAATATAAGAAATACCCTCTACGTCGCCGCTACATAGAGTTTCTTTTATTTCATTTATATAGTCATTACAATCGCCAAGTGGACCTTCGATCGACAATCGAAGTCCTGTCTCGCGCGCAAGACGACGCTTACACCCCTTCTTTTCTCTACCCCCCACCCAATCCCCACCCAACCTTTTTCCACCGCTTCTTGGCTCGTCTTGCGCACGAATCAGACGTGCCAGGGCCGGCATTCGACACCATAGGGACCGATCTCCGAAGCTCGTTATTATCAATTTATTTATTTTTTTTTTTTGCATCGCATGGCGTGAGATTCTCTATTATATAGGTATATACGTGTCTGAAGAGAGGACAGAACGAAAGTAACGGACGACAGGTGAGAACGAATTATTGAGGACGTATTATATATCGCTACATATATATTATTTAGAGTTTCGTCTTGTACAAGCGGCTTTATTCTTCTTTTTTTTGTATAGAAAAGGGACACTTTTGCGCGGTCTAGGTAAACCAGATCTAGGTAGGGAGTATATAAAGGATAGTATCAGAGGTATATAGCAAAACTTCGTTATTTTAATTTTATTACTTTAAGGTCATCTCTCAGCTGATAGAGGTATACGGAGAATATACGCGACCGTCGTCGAAACGATCGATGCACTGGTCGAATGTATTTTTTTTTTCTTATATATACTCTGCAGCTATGTATATATAATATGTACGTACGTCGGGTATTTATATGTTATCCGTGATAGAATATGTGGCTTGTGCGAGAGTTTCCTTGTATAGCTCACTTTTGTTCCATTTTTTATTTTATCATTATAATAAAACTTTTTGCCTCCCCTTACTTCTGAACCCTTCGCTGATATATAAGTTTTCTCGTTAATCCTATAATTAATCGTACAGTGTAAAGTATAGTCGAGTTCTCTTTCTCTTATACGTTCGTACGATGAAGACGAGCTAAAGTTTCTCACGGAATAGAGCTACGTTGGATCCTTAGAAAGAAAGTTTACAGACGTTGTTCTTTGCGCTTCGAAAAAAAAAATTACTTACCAGGAGAGTGACAGACATCTGGATCGCGGATGCGGCTCAAACTTTAGGATATGTTTTTATATGTAGAAATATGAAGAAAAGAAAGCCTCAATATAAGACCCTAACGCTTCGAGAAAACTCAAGTTATAGACATTTTTAGCTTTATGTTGAAAAAATCTTCTAAAAAGCCTCTTATTTTAAGACGGGAACTATTTAATTTTGGAAAGTCTTGAATAATAATTCAAACAGAACAAAAAATCTAAAGAAAAGAAACTTTCATTTGCTTTTTTTAGAATTAAAAAATTTTCATTTTTTCCAACGTTATGTTTAAATTTGAACAACGTAAACGCACAAAAATATGCATGACATTGACGAGACCACAGTGCATTTTCATTGCTCTATACTTTAAACTTTTGTAACTTTGGAAAAAATTAATATATTTCAATTCCGAAAAAAAAACAAATGAAAGCTTGTTTGTGGTAGCTTTGTTTGCTCTGTTTATAATGTTATTTAAGATTTTTGAAATTTAAATAGTTACCGTTTTAAGAAGAGGGATTGTTTTCAAAGATTTTTTCAAAATAAAGCTAAAAATATATTCTAAAGTTTGAGCCTAATCCGTAATCCAGATCCCTGACTCTATTCTGGTTATACGCTATACGAGCGTACGGAGGGAGAGAAAGGCTGGCGCTGCCGTCGATTTTACATGAGTTCTTATGGAGATTTACTCTATTGATGCTTGTGGCCGCCACGGAACTAAATTTGGCCCATAAGATTTAACACGGACTTTACTCTAAAATCCAGGGCGCTACCAGCTTTTCTCGGTCCCAATAGCGCAATGACATATACACTTATATATATTCACCGCGTATGATATTCTTTGTAACGAAACAACGAAGTTCCCGCGACTCTCTATAAAGAGGAAAATTCAAGAGTGTGATCGTTTTATAAGGTATAACCGCTAAAATTAATTACTCTCCCTTTTTACAGAATTATTACACTCGAATCGTCACACATATCAGCTTCTATACATTCCGGTATATTCTTTGGTGTATTCTATCATCTATAAATAATCTGACTTTCGTTGACTTTTACATGCTATACGCTTTACGACTCAACGAATTTACATGTCTTATTGCGACTTCAGCACCGATTTGTTCCTCCTTCCACCCTCTTCCTTCTCCTAACACCGCTCGTTAATCCGCAATGAATATAATTTTGTCTGTGCACAATGGGATTTACTGTCCACGTCATTTTTACGCCTTTGTCGTTTTTCTGTATTTTTTTTTTCGTGTTCCGCGAGGATCGCGAATGGTGTTGGTACATAGAACGGCCCGAAAAGCGACAGCTAGATTAAGTTCTATATTATTAGGTACAAAGAGAAATGTGGTGAACATGAAGAGAAAGTTTGCAGATGCTTGAAGTTTATGCAAATGTTAGCATTTCTCGATTTCGCGATGCAGTTTAGCCAATTTTTATAGGTACTCACGCGTTATTGTGATTTTTTCGCAGCGAACGTTTTTTCTAAATCACAGTATCATTCGATTGAGCCGACGGGCAACGTGACTTTTGTATCTGTTTAAAGTAACATTACGTCCATTCGATTATTTTTATTTTTTTTTTTTGTAATAGAAAAATTTGTAAATTTGTAAATTTATTATATTTATTCCACTCGAATCTGACGAATATATAAGACGAAAAACGGGAGTGCAAAAATGGCGTACAAATATTCCTGATTCTATTTTACTCTTATGAATTTCATACACTCAGAGATGATGTAATATCCTTATAACTTTCGCCACAATGTAATACTTAATTATACATTTTGATTTCATATACGAACTGAATCTAAACATTTTAGTCAAAACACGATCTGTATAACAAAATAATAAAAGTCAATTAATGCCTTCAATTAAGTATGAAGTAAATAATCCACTTTTTTTCATTAATATTTAATTAATACACATAGCATTTGTACTAAATTTGTCGTGCATCGAGAATTTTTTGTACGAAGTATAGGAAACTCGTTTCAGTATAGAGCATTCTCTGAGTGTAATTGTATACTATACATTCACGTACTGAGAGGCTAAACCTCTAACGACTCGTCGCGTTCCATTTTAATTGGCGCGGATCCTCCAAGTACTTCCCCGATTGTTTTTATAATGTTGGAGTATCCGACGCCAATATTCCGACGATCGCGACCAGCCATCGAAAGCTTTCACTCTCGTACCTCCTTTTCCACTGTTTTTGTTATCTAAAGCTCTTCCCGCGTATCGTTTTTCTCTTATTTTTATATTTGTACCGTATCCCCTTTTGGCACTCGAAAACGTTGAAATTTTTATCTTTGCGCAAATCTGTCAAAAATTGTATATATAAAAAAAAAGAAACAAATAACATCTTTCATTAGACGGTAAATCTCGTGGAACTTCGAGCAATCCCAAAACTGCGTTAAATTTGTGCGTCTCGCTCAGAGATTGCAAAGACCGGTGAAATCGAGATACTCTTTCGTATATAATATAGTTAGTCCGAAAAAAGCTAAAAGGTGATGATCGCAAAGTTCGCGCAATATATTTCGTATGAATCTATAGAGTTTTTTTTTGCTCAAAGAGAACATGTCAATAGAGGCACTCTGCTCGTAAAGCAAAGGGAAAGATTCTTAAGTATATCTAAATAATTCATTTTCTAATCTTATAATCATAATACATATATGTCATATAATATCATATATAATTCATTCATTTATCTTTAGTAATCGATAAAATATATATTTATAAAACGCCGTGCCTTATATATAATATATATAGACTCGCGCACCGACGCGCGTATGCGCGTTCTCCGCAGAAAATCATGCCTCTTCCCGTGTTGACCGACGCGTTGATGACGTTTCGTTGTGACCAATCGAGAAGTCGGCTATACGATCCCGCGAGACACGGCCACCCTCCCATCCCGAAAAGGAAACCTTCCCCTAATTTCCTTTCGCGATCGGATCGGTTGTAACGCGCGGTCGATGCTGCGACAAAATTCGTGTCTGGTTCTTCTCGTGTTTTTTTTTTTTACTTTACGTATCCGATATCGACTAGAAACTATACAAATCGATCGTGATCGCTAAATTCAATAATTCGAACGGCTAAACTATCTATGTATACGTATGTATACGTAATACTTGATATTATTTAATATATATATAAGGACAAGTTAGTGGTTCTACCTGTGTGTCCGTGCGAAATAATTAATGATCTACAATAGCCTCAGGAGCTTTTCCGCGCGCGCAGCTCTGCCGTGCGCGCGTCGCTTATTTTTACGTTCGTATCATGAAAATTTCACGTACTCCTACAAACTCATGCTTGCGCGTCTGCGTGCGTGTGTTTTTGTCTGTGCTTATATAATCTTGCTTTTTTTTATTCATTTTTTTTTGCAACGAGAAGTAACGCGCGAACACCGCGATAGATCGATATCGTCGAAAAGTTTCGTCGTCGCTTCGAATTAATTTAACTCCGCGGCTTGCATTTTGCGCGAGCGCGTATCTATATTTATACGCGTCAAAACAGCCGCGGTTGGGAATTTAATTCAAAGTATATACGTATCTACGTCGACGAGAAAGTTCCTGCGATCTTGCACGTCGCGAAGTTTGTGCTCGTGTGTTACCAGCCCGTCGCTCGTTATATTATATACGATTTTTTCTTTCTCGCAAAACGTCGTTCCTTTCCGTACCTCTCACCTCTACTAAGAAGATAATATATATATTTTATGTATATACTCGGTAATGTTAAGTTATCGTACGTGTAATCTAATATATATGTATAATATTATATTCTAAAGCGAATTGCGGACGATCGCGCTCGCGCGATCCCACTCCTTAAATAGCGTACGTAATCACAGAGTAGCGCAACGACCACTATAGGTATTTTTCATCACTATAGTTATCCATTCGAAATAGTATACTATCGACTACTTATATATAATATATTTTTATCTTACATAATTTTTTTAATAATAAGAATAGAGTAAAAAATAAAGTAGTAGGATAGTATTTATATATATGTATATTAGTATAACAGTAATAATAATAATAATATATGATGCGATAGTGCCAAGCTTCTTTTCATATATATATTTATAATATATTTTTTTATATTATTTTTAATATTTAACTTGATAATATATATATAATATTTCTGTTATCTTTATGTAATCAATACACGCTATGCTTAATTCACGATCGTTATATAATATATGTATATATAATTCTCTCAATAATGTATATTTATAATAATATATTCTCTTATGCATACATAGCACATTTTTATTAATATTTATACTTTATGTATAGTGTGTCTGTGTGATATTTCTTCAATTAACTATATTTAAGTACTGATAGCATAGGCACCCAATTGCGTATAGAGACGTAAAACGACGGTCGTGGTTTTATAATAATTTCTTTCGCATTTTTTCTTTGTGCTGTTTCCGTATATGTATTTATATATACTGCGGTAATTCTTATTATTTTTTCATGGACAGTCTGAGAAAAGTGGTGCGGATTAACGAAGCCTCCCTCGTCCCTCCCATCATTGTACACTCTACAATCGTTCCTCTATATCTTAGACGCGAGAAAGATTCTCGAATAGACCTCTAACATTAGCGCTCTTTTTGGTTCATTTCGCGAAGATGCGCCAAGGTTATACACATCTTCGCGAGGTGATTATCGGATTTCCCTATATATGACGATTTTTTCATTAATATACCTGCATTCGTTACGAGAGACTATCATTATAGACGGCGTTGCGTTTGATTGATTCGAATGTATATGAAGTTTTATTATAATTCTGTCGTTTTTCTTTTTTTTTATTGTTGCGTATTCCTCTGTCGTGTCGTCTTTCTTTCGCTTTCATTGTTCTGCGAGTTCTCCTCGTCGAAAGAGAAAAGAAAAACGACATGTGCGTTTTTCGGGTCGCTGAGTTATAATATGATTATCTTTTTTCTTTCATACATTATTTTTGTTCGTTTACACGCTCTGTTATACTTCCAAGATGATCGATTCACAAAACACTTTCGTCTGGTCCCTTTCTTGTGTGTGAGTGGCAATTTTTTTTATTTTATTTTTGTTCGTTCGCTTATTTATTATTATTACTTCACCGCTCGATTCGATCGGCCCCTTGATATTCATCTCTCCTCATTTCGCTCGTTTCGTATTGGTCGAATTATTCGAATAGGTTTGCTTTCGTAATTTTGCGTTCGGCTCAATGATAAACGCCCTTTACAATGTATAACGATCGACAAAAGAACATGCGGCT
Organism: Torymus auratus; assembly: GCA_900474315.1. NCBI lineage: Eukaryota > Metazoa > Arthropoda > Insecta > Hymenoptera > Torymidae > Torymus > Torymus auratus. The sequence continues at coordinate 30,882 of UXGD01001075.1, read as the reverse complement.
AATAATTTTCGAAAATGAAAAATAAACTTTTCTTTTTTTTAAACCCCTTGATTGTAAAGTTTCGTATCAATCTTTTGAACACTTGATTTGCAAGAAAATTGTTTTCAATGCATGCGCGAGTCAAGAACCGCAAATCCTAGCTAAATAGAAATTCGTAAGCTTTATAGAAGTATAAATAGGTACACTTTTCATTGATCAATCGATTACCCTCTAAATCCTTCCACCATTCTTTTATTCTTATCGTAAAACGATGAAGACTGATATATTACATGCGATTATATATCCGTTCGAAGAATATTCATCAAGTACAATATAACTTTAAAACTTTGGTGTTGATCGGACTTGAGCTCGATTAAACGAGTGTGTCTCGCGCGATATATATAATATATAAAGTGAAAAAAACGTATATAACGCAAAGTGACAAAAGGGAGAAAAGAACAAAGTTCGATTTCGCGTATAATCCTACTCGATTATGCTCCCTTCTTTCCGGTTCATCGACCCGATGTGTCCGTTCGCGTATATTATCCTCCTATATATACGTGCATAATCACCGTAATGCGACTGCGCCCGGAAAAATAAAAAGAGACGGGGGGAGCAGTCGCGCGTGCGATACGATATAGGATGCGCGCCATTCCCTCGAGTTTCTCGAAATCTCTACGTGAAATCCTCTCGCCTAACGATCTAAGTACCCGACTTTTTTTTATATCTTTTCCTTTTATGCGTATCTCGTTTTCTCTCTAGCGAGTCGATGAAGCACGCGCGCGTCGCACTTAATATCGGCGACTTTTTTTTTCACGGCGAAAGTGTATTACGAGTATACCAAGCGCTCTGTATATATATAATGTATATATATATAATATAGTTAATTTCTAGATTTCGGTTCGTCCGAGAAAAAATGGAAAAAATGCCGCCGTCGCTCTGTAAGCGACGCTTTTACTTTTTGTTTAATTCTTATCTTAGAGAATGTGTTTTATTTTCTGTTTGTCCGACCTCGCACGGCTAATCGAGTATGCTCCTAAATTACTAAGATCATGAACACACGGAAAAAGTTTCTTGTATATAATTATAACGTTATAATATATAATAATCACTTATATATACAATCAATCAAGTAGAAAAAATGACTCAGCGATTGTTAAACGATCGATGAAAGAATCCATATTATGGTTGTTGCAACAATTATACGTTAAAGACAAAGAATATATACTTCTACATATCACGCTATTAATAATATATCTTCTTTATAATCATCCCCAAAGTAGAAAAGTCAATTTTGTTTATTTTATAAAAAAATCGAGAAACTATTACAACACATATATCACTTAATCGTCGAAAAATCAATCAACAACGATGAAATATACATATATATCTTTAGTCACTTGATGAAATCATACAGAAACTAAAGCGCAAAAAACCCAGGACCACCCGAAACAAGAATATTCTTCCGTGTCGCTTATTACAATACGTTTTTTTTTTATACTTATATAATCATCGAGAGTAAGAAAAGGTATCTGGTCTAAGCGTCAGTTGTCTGTTTTATCATTATATAATCAGCGAGAATATGCGCGCGTCTTTTCTTTCTTTTTGTATATTTTCTTTGTTTTTTTTTTTCATTCTTTATTTTATTTTATTTTTTTCGTCCGCTCATATACGTAATACAGAAAGACGGTGTGTGTTTGTGTATGTGTTTCTCCATTCGCATGGTACGTGTATGTATGTATGTATGTTATGTGTGTTTTACAAGCGGGTAATAGTCGCGCCTGCACCGCCAGCATCATATAATGTACAAGGTTTTGTTCATTCTTAGGGCTTGTCCTCGAGGATCTCGACGGTGACGTTCTCGAGGACAGGATCGCTGCCGAGGTTGTTCTGGTGGTGATGATGGCTGTTCGGCGGCGACTTGTTGTTCGCCGCGCCGGCTGGCTTGCCGGCCACGCTTGCGGCACTCGTGTTGCCGCTACTGCCGCGGCTGCCGCGTCGCGAGCCCGTCCTCGACCCTGGCGACAATGGCGTGCAATTCTCCGTTATTCGAGTATCTTGTACCGGCGGAGCGAAAGCGAGGCATCCGCGCTTTCCTTTGTCGTTATTCAAAAGGATTTTCTCGTCTATTGGCGTGACAGGGAAGAGAAGAGCATACATTTCAGAAATGCGTTAATTTTCGGCGTTTTGTTTTCGTGTGATATAATAATAATAATAATAATTTTGAATGTATTGTTTGCGTTTTTTTTATAATCAATTGGTGCGAATTTGGAATATACATAAATTGTTGGTCGAATGGTTGCAATTTTGACAAGTTTGAGACATTTATAGAGGTGGCGGTATATATACGTGACACTTAGTACGCAGTGGTGTCGTTGTAACGTTGTAGTATGTTGCGAGTCAATGGTGCCTCTTTTACGAGCGGTCATTGCGACGCTGTACTTTGGGGTTGCGAGTGCCGGTAAAGGATTGCGCAATGGGCACATGAAATTTTTATCTCGTGTAATTGAATTGTAGAAACTGATTGTTTTGACTAAGTAGAACGAACATTTTCAAGTAGTATTGTATAATTAATTTCTATAGAATATGCAATGGTAATATACATTACTCAAAAATGATTGAAATCAATAAATATTTATAAATTGTTGAATTTTTTAAATCATTGAAAACGTAGACTGTAAATGTAAAAACTTAATTTTCTAATAATTTATTTTTACGCAATATTTTTATACAAAATTAACGTTTGGTTTTATTTCAGAATAACTATTGGTGTATAAAGAGGTACATTGACTCGCATACAACATTAAACTTTTTTTACAAAGAGACATTGAAAAGTTTCATTTAAAGTAGTTCCATATAAATCAATTTCAAGTTATATTTATGCAAATTCGTAAAGATAATAATATCATTTTTATATTTTCATGAATGAAAAAATCGAAGACATATTGTAGGAAGAGTAAAAATTATTTAAGTGTCAAATACTTTCTGAACATTAGCTTTCCAATTTTATTGTGCTATAGATCTTTACTGTCAAATTAAACTGTTAATACGTGGTACTTAACTCGAAGGTTAAATTAAAATTGATAAAACAAGAAATATTTTCACGAGACTTTACTTTTGCTTTCGTACGTGGGTTGACTCGTAATCCTTTTGGTTTCTGCAATATATACTCTACCGCAACGGCAAGGGATTTATTGTGGTCTGGGTTTTGATTGTACCGTGGTACCTTTACACTGCGGGAACATTTATTGAATTTTTCATAGATGTATCCGTTTCACAGCGTAGCTGACTTCTTGGTGGCTTCCCAATAAATTTTTTATTAATACCCTGTAGTTTCTCAAGAAAAATTATTGCGGTACTCTAGCACCTAAACGCATTTTACTCTTCCCCATTTTTTTTTTCAATTTATGGAACTATTTTTAATGATTTCTTTGTGCAATAATATTTAATAATCGATTATTCGTTTCGGAATTGCCATCAATTTTGAAAAATATCTTACGAATAAAAACATGAAATACACTAAATACGAAATTTTTCATTACAATAGTATTATATACAGTTTTTTTTTGTTTTCAATATACGAAAATCCTTTTTGATTCGACAAAGAAGCAAAAGCAAGCGCTGCAATTAGGCGATTATAGCTGTGCGCATTACACTGAAATTAGTATTCACACTGACTTGTTAGTTCATAATTATCAAAATTTTAATTTTATAAATTTTATTATAAAAGTTGAGGAAAAAATTATTATTTGACGACATATTATGTGACATGAGCAAACAATATTTCTGGACGAATAACGCCTGCATGCAAAATGCATATTTTACTCGTATGCAATTTGTATTATGAACGAAGCTGTATTTTTTTTTAGAACTGATAGATATCATTTTACCTCTATTATAACATGTAATTATGCACCTGAAATGTCATTCTACACGCAAGCGTTTGGTTCTTCCATTTATAAAACTAGTTTTTTAATCAATAAAAATATAAAAAGTTTTACTGTAATTAAAATTATTTTAATTTATGAAAATATTTATTAGTAGCTTAAAATTAATACGTGAACATTGTTTGTATGAAATAAGCCAAATTTATTGTATATATTTTATATATAAAACTCTTACGTAAAAAATTTTATTCCACTTTTACATGACAATACAAGCTTGATTAATTACAAGGCTTTTGTTATAAAAATGTAAAAATAAATTTTAAAATAAGAACATTTCTATAATAAAATGTTGAACAATAATACTTCACGTTATGTATGTAGAATTTGTTTTAATCCTACCGCAGGTAATAATTAAAAAACATTTCAGAATATAGCGTCTTTAGAAAAATGTTGGAAAAAATGTTCACGCACAATAAGTCGTCGATTTATCAAAAACCTCACGCATTAAATTTCTTAGCAGAGCAGAACTCATTCGCAAGCCATGCGAAAAGCTACGCGCGGCGAAACATCGACAATATTCTACCCCTATATTAAACACCCGTATCTACATACGCATGCAACATGCACGGACTAGAAGAAGAAAAAAAACGAGAGAAAGAGAGAGAAAGGTAGACGTAAAAAGAGTCGCATTCAAGGTTTCCGCCTTCGACAAACATATGCCCTCTCTCTCTTCCTCTCGCGTGTCTATGTGAATGTATACGTATATGTATATAATGTATACACACGATGAAACATGCAAAAACACATATGCTACACAGTAGCACCGGCAGCACTGCACCCACGAGGACGCCTCGTCGCTCTTTTCACGCGAGCAGCTAGCCCTCTGCGTTTCGTCGTCGCGGGAGCGAGGCAAAAAACCGTGCAATCGCATCGCAAAACAAGAGAGAAGGAGAGGGAGAGAGAGAGAGAGCTCGGGGTAAAAAGATAATGCGGGGGCGCGGAATTGCTGAAAGAAACAGGGAGTGGGAGAGATAGGTGTATTACGAGCGCATGCACAAGCTCGCGTTTTATACAAGAGTAGTGTGTGCGTGAGCGCGCGTTTTTTGCATAAAAAGCCGAGTCCGCGCGCGCCCGCGCAGCGGCACGAAAGAGAGAGAAAGTGAGAGAGTTAATTACGAGGAAATGGAATTATGAGAACGCTGAATTTTATATGTGTATGTATATACGTATACAACACAAACATATATTATGTATATATATGCGCGCGAGGGGGAGCGGTTATATCTCTCTCTCCGCGCGCTATATAGTCTGTCCTTGTTGAGAAATATCAGCAACAAAATTTTATTTTTTTGTATTTCGCGTGTAAAGTATACGCGTGTACGTAGCTGTATGTGTGTGTATATATAGGTGTATTCGTGGCTGGAGTCACTTTGGCTCATGCTTATATATCGAACGAGTGCGCGCGCGGTGCTGTGAGCCGGGACCCTTCAATCGGCTTCTGCAGCGACGAGGATTAATATTGCTGTGTGTGTTGGTACTTAAAATATATATATTTTAATGAGCCCGTCGTGCAACGGTTTATCGAGTTAAGGTAATTTATGTTGCTCGTCGCGATGATTGAATATGCGGATCTCTTTTTACGGATTTGCGTAGGCAACGTGGCAGTGTGCATTAAGCTTGAAAGGAAAATTCTGTTTTACAAAATTGTTGCTTTGCAAATCTGTATAAAGAGAATCTGGTAATATACAGAGGGTGCACACGGCCAAAGTGACTCATGTTATACACATCAGTGACGTATCTTACGTGAGTCAATGAGTCGATCCAAAAATTGTGATAAATATATATACGACAAAAATATGGCCATGAAAGACAGACAGTTGTATTATTATTATAGTTATATAGCTGTAAAATATATAGTGTCGAAAAGGATGAAGAGAGAAAAATAATGAGAAAAATCATGATTGGTGGATCACTTAACTAGAGCAAGAGCAGTCAGTTTTGAAAGACAGTCCATAGACGACAGAATCTAATTAGAATGGAAGTACAGTACCTACGTACATACTCATTTCGTATATATATGTAATGAACAAGATCAAAAACCCCGCGCGAAGACTCTACATGTAATACACTATATTTAATTAATATAAAAAAGACAGTTTCGAGGCAGAAAAGAAAAGTCTTCGGTTCTCTCTCTAATATATCGCGTACAATACATATTATGCGCACCATCGTCATAGTAAACTTCTGCGTGCGCATACACTGCATCCCGTCCGTATAATATATTATATAAAAAAACGCGCGGTCGCAGAGATATATAAGAAATCTACACAATATTCCATACAAGATCGTAAATAAATACACGGAGGGTGTATAAGAAGGCAGTGGAAGATTCTCTCTTGAAAAACGAAATATAAGGTTCATTTACTTCAACAATGTAAATATATATAGTAATAGTAGTAGTAGTAGTATATAGTAATATAGATATATATATATATAAATTCTCGGTCAAAACTTGATTAGCTTGCTTAGTAAGTGAATGAATAAAAACCCGTACGGTTCACTCGCTGAGAGTGTTTCGCACCTTGCGAGGCGTTCGGCGAGTGGGCGCGCAATGAGGCCATCGAGGGTTGCCGGGAGGGGCCGCGAACGCTAGCCCTGGAGCCACGGCGTTCCTGGCCGTGCAGCAGCTTGTTCTCGCGTAGCAGCGAGACGTTCATCAGCCGGGCGTTCGGCGTGTTGAAGATCGTGCGGTTTTCCCGCCAGCGTGCCCTGGAAAAATACAGAGAAAAACGTGTATAGGGCGACAATGAAATCTCCTTAGGCGGGGATTTTTTGTTTTTGGGGAGGAAACTGCAGGATTTTGTGGAACGAAAATGTTTTTACCAGGGAGTTTTAACGGAGGTTGGTCGGTACAGTTAAGAGGTTTAGCGCGAGTGTAAGCCGCGCGCGGTGTAGGTAGGATCGCTGTGGCGACAACGAGCCGAGGAAAGGAATTTATCAGGGATCTCCGCAGAAGGTTTTATGGTTACGGCGCAAGTGGCATGTGTGGGTAACAACAAAAAATAAATAAATAGAAAGTAGGAGCTTCTTTTTTTTGGTGGGTGGAGGTCGGTATAACAACCAGTGGACACGTGATGAATAAGCTGAAAAATTTGGGTGAAGTAATTTTACTGCTGGTTGTGGAAGAAAAAACTGTAAATTGCGGAGTTTATATTCAATTTGAAACTTAAAAAAGGCTGTTTGGTGGTATCTAGTTTAAGCATCTACGGGTTTATACAGCGAATACATTGATTTAAATGTTACCTGTTATCGTATTTTAAATCGTTATTTTCCATATTATTTATAATAACATTAGATATTTTATTACTTGGAAATCATTAAATTCAAATTCTGATAGAATTCAATTATTTATTAGGAATTTTTATTAATTAATTAACTTTGTGAATAAATTTAAAAATTTTGTTTAGGGCTGCACGAGAGCGAGACAATACAATATTTATGTAATTATTGTCTCGCTCTTGCAAATTCTTGAAAATTTCTCTCTTGTCTTGGTCTTCAGTCAATATGAAAAGTATTATTGCCTTGTCTTGAAATCCTTGATCATATTGGAGTTACACAGACATGCGACAAAAAGTGAGTCGATTGTTTAAAAAATTAGAGGTCCACATAGAAGAGGAAGGCACGCAAACGTAAAATAGTAAATTTTTAAATAATTGACTTGTTCACTGTCGCACGTTTAGTTAATATCAGACCTTTTTAAATGATTCACTGTTAAAAATGTCCTTAAATTTAATAAACTTTTAAGTTACAAATTTATTGAATTTTCAGAATAATGTAAAATTGATGAACGTAATTTAATAGACAAATAACAATGGTCCCCGGCCAGAGTCTAGTTCACACACCGCCGCTAGGCGGCGCACCCTCTCCCTGTTGTCTGACGTACCTAAGTATACTTATAAGCCGGCCTGAGGGGATATAGAAGTCATCAACTACCAAAGTTTATTGAGTTAATAAAGACGCGTTTGTGTGAGAGTCAAATAACTGTTTTTATTTAATTAGTTATTAAGGATTATTTAGATAAATTATTACGATTAGAAAATCTCAAGTTATTTTCAAGACAAGACAAGATGCTTTACATTATTGACATCACAATCTTGATATTGTATGGAAAACTGTATACAAATATTGTATCGATTATTGTCTTGAATATTGAGACAAGACAATACAATATCAAGATTAATTTTGCTATATCGCCCTACTTTTGCTTTTAAAACGATGACAATAGAAAGCCAAACTAAAGCGTAGCCCTCTTTATCTGTGAAATTCAAAGAGTATTTATCAAAGAAATATACAAATTTAAGTTTATGATATATAGGCTTTGACAAATTGTCGATGCAGATGAATATGGAAAAATTGGAAAGTCATTAGAACCCTAGATAAATTTGTATTTTCGTATAAATATATATCAGAATCGAATACGAGAACCGAAGCAAAACGGTTTCGAATGTGAAAATCTGCTCATGCGGAATATCGAGAATTCAATAAATCTGCGACATAAGCGGAAACGAACTTTCGCATATTACTTCGAAGCGGATTGTTAAAAATATTGCAAAATTATTCCGCGCTTCAAGAAGTCTAATTTAGCTTTAGAGTCGGTAGCTACTAATACGAAACTTTATCGGTGCGGATCTTCCCACGTTAAAATCGATAGACTATAACAGTTAATCCACGCATTACGTGGCCCCGATTATGCGAGCATCTTCCGCCTGTAGGTACCTACAGCTCTGAAAATTCAATTTTAGCATTCGTATATAACCTGTTACGTCTGAATAAGTATATATTTTCTCGTCTCAATGCTTCTACCGACTTTCTCAAACACGACATTTTCCAACTGACCGAAAACTATACTCCCCTTCACATTGAAACCTTTTGCCCGCGGCTATCGCACATATAGAAAATAGGGAACAGAGTAGTGGAATGGCTTGAGATAATTCTTGACGTACTTGCTGAATAGCCTTAGAACGACGCAGATGATGACGAACATGAGGGCCATGCCGGCGAGGATGCCAATCATCGCCGGGTCTATGTACCGCAGGTCATCCGGCTCCTTCACCTCCACTGCAACACAAACACAACAAATGACATATAGATTCTTTAAATTCTTATATCTTTTATATATTTTTTGCCCTAAGCACTCACTGATACAGGTGACGGAACCGTCCTTGTTCTGCACTGGCACCTTCTCGAAGATGCAAATACAGCGGCCGTCCCGGCACTCGGTCTGTGCGACTGTCAGCTCGCATTGCTCCGTGAAGAAACACGACTCGTTGATATTCGCCGCTACAGACACAGAGAAGAAAAGAAAGCCAAGTTGAGCATCGCTGAGATATACAAGTATACTACAGGGAATATATATTTGCGTTTAGATCGATGTGGGAAGGTAGTTTTACACGGAGTCTTTTTCTTCTTCTTTGGGTTCGATGAGTTCGGTGCGGGGGGCGTACTTTGTTACGGGGTCGGGCTGAGATGTGTTGCCTTTGAAGGCGGTTGGAGAACATGAATAATGCAGGCGAGGGGGTGGAATATTCGCGAACGATCACTGCTTTAATGTTCGGTCTTATTTGCGAATTTTGAGTGAAATCGGTGGGATAGCGAGAGTTTGTTATTCCGACATGCCGCGAATTATGAGTATTTATGAGGCTGTGGATTTAAAGTTTATCTGCGCTTTTAATGAGAAGCGAGATGTAAATAATTCGACCTCATGCATATATTATTTCGAATGCTCGTAATATTGAATAAATATTGTCCGACAATAACGTGACTCTAATACACAAAGTAAATATGAAGCGCAACGATGCGCATATCAGCAAAGGACATTAGCGAATGAACATCGTATTCAACGATAGAAAGAGAGAGAGAAAAAAAACACACATACACTTCTCGAAACACAAAAGAAAACGGCTCTTACGAAAAGCATCATCTATCTGTCACTTCAATCCCGCGGCGTCAACAATTGCAACCTCGCGCGCAATCCCCCCAAAGTGCAAACTTTGATATATACCAATTTCGCGCGAGCTAGCGCTGAAAAGGGCCATAAAAATCTCTCGAAATATACTTTAAAGTCGATGCGGAAGTTCGCGCTCGCTTGCACAATGCAGCTGCGAAGGGCTCAGCGTATGAAATATGAGAATTGCACAGCGCGTCTCCTCTAATAAACAGACACACCGGCGCTTAATAGAGAAATATGACGCCCCACCCCTTCTCTTTTTTTTATACGCGAGCGCTTCGCGCGCACGGCTGTCCATCCATTTTAATCATCGTTTTTCCGCCAGCAGGCTGTGTGTGTATATATATATATATACGCGCGGGGAATCGCGCTCGACAGATTTATTCCGCGGGCACTTGACTGCGCGAACGAGCGAACTGAAATTCTACTTTAGCGCGGCAACGCGTAGAGAATAATATAGCCTCCGCGAGGATTGCGTAATTGTAGCGTGCTTCGGTATGAATTGGAGACTTATATTATTCATAAATATCCGCTCGGGATGAATGATTGATCGAGGGAAATTAATGTATACGGAGATGCAGCGCGCGGATGAGAGTATGAACGTTTGCGTATAGTGCGATCGTGCGGCGGCGTGCTTTGGTCTTGATAAAATTTATGGGTAAAGTTCCGGGATGTATTGTGACAGGGATAGTCGTTAAACGATTGGGGCTTAAAGTTTTAAAAAGAAGAGGGAAAAAGTTAAAACCTATTGACGAAATAAGCAAATACCGTAACTTGCAGGTGGTGTTGGCAATAACGTTAGCAAAGTTTGAATCGCATTTACCACGCGTTACGTAGTTCACACGGGCAAATCGGGGGCGGCGTAAACAACAAAGTCTCGTTGTCAATATTTCGCGGCTAAGTTAATTTTTAACTTTTCCAATTTAACTTTAACGTCAACAAAGCTCTGTGGCACACACACACACAGATTATTTGTTTTATTTCGCCGTATTTATAATTCGCTCGGAAATTCACTGCAGTGCGCAAGCGAACTCCAAAAACAAATATCCAAATAAAACAGGATTTAAAAAATATTTCTCCGTATACTGAAATATATATGATATTTGCTACCGCGTTAACGTATAAACCAGTCAACTATAATGATTATGCCGTCGCAGCCTTGTCCGTCATATTCACTGACACGTAAGGGAATGTCCGCGCTTCCTGCTTATATACCGGCTAATTATACATTGGCACTTGCGGATTTTAGGCCGCGGAGCTCACGCACCTATGAGTGATATACACATATAATTCGATAGCGCGAGTGCTGCAGTCTCCGCAAATAATAATTAGATTTTCTCATATCCAATTAAATCGCGTAATCAGTTAAGGGCTGCACATATATAGGCATGACCGGCTAAACGCACGCGCGCGGCTATTAAATTACACGTGGCTGGGGAGCGATTCTCCGCAGACTGTCACGTCGCGGGCGGTCCCTCCACACCGCGCGCATACCGACAAGTAATTGAATATTCCTGGCAAACAGACTAAACGATAAGCTCTCTCCTCTGATGTCTATATCTGCACGCTTCTCTCTCTCGCTCCGATCCTAGATCTGCGCTGCATCTGCGTGCGGATTCCCGGGGGTAATATGCAGACTCGCTTTTGCGTTCGGTATTATACGAAGGTTTGACACTTCTTCGCTATACCGTCTGTGATAGGAAAGTTTTGAAAGACCGAAAGGTCTTTTTCGAATTGAAGGATAAAATTGTACGGCGCGAATAATGAAAATTTTTCCAATTAAAACTTGGTGGATTTATTTGCATTATGTTACAATATGCACGAGATTAAAAGATTGTTGGAAACTTATCGGCAAGAACGTATATTAAAGTTGTAAGTAGAATTGCCATCTGCACGTTTATGAGAAGTGTGGTACTAAACACCGCACAATTATATTTTTAGCATCATTTCGTAACACTTACATAATAAGTATAATTATGAAAAGTACTTTTATATACTCTGAAGAGGCAGCTCTCGCATCATGTATTCATGCGCCATGTACCATTTTGAATATAAAAAAGGCAGGTTCTCACAACGGACATCAATAACAAAGTCAACTTGAGGAAAAAAACTTGGAAACTCAATAATGCGAAAAGTTTTCTGCCCGCGCGCGCGCTCACGCTGCTACTTTACATTTTACTTATGCTACTGCGCTCTCACTCTCCCTCTCTTTTTCTCGAGTTTCTCTGGAAACTAATTCAAGCTTATCGCATCGCAGCCTCACTTACAGTCTATACATATATATACAGCAGGAAGAATCGAATGGTCTTAAGTTAACGTAATAAGGATTAAAACTCGGCTCGACGCCTATACATGTTGCAAATCTTAATGGATTTCAGAAACGTTCTCTCTGGAACGGAACAGCAATAATAGGAGAGTCGTTCCGTCGGAGCGATCCGCTACCGATGGGCAGATCTTTATTTACGTATTTACGTATAAATTAAAATGCCAGTCACTGTATCAACGAGATAAGCTACTTTCTTGGTTTCTTCATTTTCTCGAGAAAAGCCAACAGCAGAGGTTCGACTGCAATTGTAATTAACTTTTCTTTGTAAAAAAAAATTTATATCCACACGAGAGCGCCTCATGATCACGTCGGAACTCCTGCGCGAAACTTTTCCCTGTACTCGGGATGAAATAATTGCAATTTCCACGTGGGACGCGCGCGCGTCCGTCGGCGGTCGACTGCCATGAATCAACGTCCAAAAACATTAGGAGCACGTATCACTTGAGCGAGGCGCCGGTCTGGTAAGTTGCTAATTGCTCTTGTACACGCTCCACGCTAACTCTTGGGCCCGTGTAAGTATTAGGAGAAGTAACACGAAGAAGAGAGAGAGAGGGAGAAACGTGGCGCTTCCTCCTACCGCATTTTGACCTAACGTTTAAATTGAGCTTAAAAGACAAGAGTTATAGGTATTATTTACCGAGGGATTTGTTAACTTCAAAAAAACCTCACGCTTAATTGTTAGCATATATTAAGAAATATAAAATTTTTAGGTATTTAATCTTTATGAACTGTTTTACAGATATAAGTATATATAATTGATGATAATATTAAATGATTTTATTTATTTTAAAAAAAAAGTATGATGTAAGTAAAATATTATGATTCTATACATGTATATCAAAGATATCTGCGTATATAAAATAAGATCAAAATGGTAAGTAAGACTAATATTGTCTCTTTAATGCACTGTCCTCTAAATGAACATAATTGTCCTCCCTTTTATACTACTTAATAAATCATATATAGATGCTATTTTTAGCATCCTCACTGTAAAAAGTTGTTATTTAAAATAGATACGATAATTAAGGACACAAGCCGCGGTATCTCGAAAAACCAGGACAAACAAACCGCAAATATTTGCTTATCAATATACAGCATCACCCGAGCATCGTCGGGGCACTCGATAATCGATTCATCGCGCGCGCCCTTTCGCTGGCAAGAGTCTCATCCTCTCCCTACCCCCTTCCCCCGCACCGTCAACTTTGCTCGCGAAAATTGAAACGAAGCAAACTCGCTCGCTCGCTTAAGAAGACTCGGGCGCCGCCGGCCGTCGAAATGGATCGCCACCTCCGATGGCGCGAGAAAGGGAGAGGGAGTATCCTCTTGTCGCGCGCTTATCGGAATCCCCGGCATATAGCTGTCGTCGTCCGACACGAACGCTCGTGCCTCCCACCCTCCGGCAGAGAGAGAAGCGCTTCTATTGTCCCCCGGCGGATGTCGAAGGAGCGGGACCGAGATGTTAAATGAGGGAGACAGGCGCGTGAGTGCCAGATGAAGAAGGAGAGGAAGAACAATGGGGAAAACGAGAGAAGTGGAGGACGGAGGAAGAGTGGTGAGAATAGTTGAAGAAAAAATAAATTAATAGGGAGGGGAGGCGAAAAAGAGAACAATGGAGTGGGATGTGGAAGGGGGTTGAGAATGCGTGTATTGGGGAAAAAAGTGATGATCGGGGGGAAACAGGATCGATTTTCGGTTGGTAAATTGAGTGTCTTTTTTTCGTTTCATTTGGTGTTATTGGGAGGCTTTAATGTAATGAACACGTGTGACCTGATAATTAGGTCGAGGGTAATTTTAATTGAAAATGCAATGGCTAGTTGTAGTAGATGAATAAATAACGTTCTCTTTGTAATGCAAACTGTGAGAACTATTTATTAATGAAATCTGAGATAATGTAAAATTAAAGTGGGTTGAAATTTCTATTCATGAATGTCTTATACAGATACATTGATGTGGACTGTAGTAGAAAAACTGGCAAATGTGGTGAAGACGTTTGGAAAATCACATTAACACGTGCACAAGCCATTGGTGTGTGCTCAATCGTTCTGGGAATAAACTCTTGCATCACCGATGCGTTAAAAATCGAGGCATCAAAAATAATGGATGCAGTCGAACCGAAAGTACGAATCTCCTCATAAACTACGTATCAGCACTAAATAAAATGTTAAGAATAAAATGTTCTCTATTAATTTCACATTCCGACGCAGTAAACCATTCGAAAAATCAAATAATTGATATGGCTCCAACTCCCGCGTTAACGAACTATACGAAATAATTGCTTTTCGAAGCATCCGCATGGATAATTCAGAGCGCCCGCCAGCCCCGGAAAAACCTCTCATCCAATCACACGCCAATTCCCAACGCGCTCTCCCCAAAAACTCCCCAAAAACCGAATTACACCGTCAAAAAGCTCTCCCAAAACCGCCAATATAGCCTATCGTCCAATCAACTCCCCGCGCGCGGCCACCCGCAGTCCGGGAGCCGAGACAGTCGCCTATACACAAGCTCGCTCTCGGACCGTTCAATTATCGTCACCCGATCTTCCGGACACGCCGGCACCGGCCGAGTCAACAATAAACGCGCTTAGAAATCCGCCGGATCGATGCTGCAGGCAGGCAGGCACACGAGGGTTGTAGCATGCACTACTGCAGCACGGACAGCGCCTGACGTATCGTCGATCCTCCCTGTGCTGCCGCAGAACGAACGAGACAGAGCGAGAGAGAGACGTTAATTAAAACGACGCGGGCGCTTGTAAGAACCTCAATTACGGGCCGCGGGATGACGTCGTCACGCGCGCCGGTGTTTGGATTCTCTCTCTGTGGGTGGGTGTAGGAGTATAGGTCGAATAGGTGGGGCGAGAGCGATGCATATATGTACTTGTATACATGCAGCCGGGTCTAATTGAGCGAGAGGGCTCGTGAAAACGCGGCGCGGCTGCTATATGTATGACGATGGGTGACCTTCGTCGTGACGACGTCGATGAAGATGAAGAAAGAGGGATGACGCGGTGGGGTGGAAGTGGGTGGTCGCGATGACTTCTTGGTCTCGGTGTGTTCGTCGTTTTGTCGCTATTATTTTTAGAGGGGGTAGAATAGGGTGGCGAGTATAGGAAGGAGGTAGGGATGCAGTGTTGTTGAGGGAGCTGATGGGGGTGATTAAGAGTCGGCGCACGTTTTCTATTTTGGTTCGCTGATTTTTTGGTATTGGATTTCGAAGTGAGAAATATTTATTTATTTTTTGTAAGAGATAAAGGCTTTGTAGGTAAAACATGATATATCTATATTTCTTTAAAAAAGAAATACCAAAGTGAATATTATTTTTATAATATTGATTTTGGAATTCATATACTGTAGTGGAAGTGATTGTAGAATAAAATTGTAACGCTTTTTCGTTGAGCAAGAGGAAATATTAATTAAAAATATTGGTATTGATTGTGTTATTTTCGCAACTGTATTTCGAGCTGTATATTATTACAATTGAAAAAGTAAAACATGAAAACTTTGGAGCACGATATTAATAATGACTAGCTAGGTAGGATATAATATGTATTTTATTATGAGAAATGCGAGATGTATTTTTACGAGTGAAAAAATATGAAGCCGATATGATCTGCCACCGTGGCGTTAAAGAGAGCTGTAAAACGTTAAATATGTGCAGTTTACGCGAGCTGCTTTTATGGATTTTAAGATAAACCTAGTAAGCTTCGTGTTAACATATCATTTACACTTTTTTCCTTTAAATAACAATATTATACATTTCTTATCTCGCGTCTATTAAAAAAAAGCAATATACATTTTTGCATCAAACGACATATTTCGTTTATTCAGAATATTTATTTAAGCGAAATTCACGCGCGCGCGCGCCTTTTCCAACAAATTATGAGTGCTTTTAGTTTTATGAAAAATAATAAAACATATACGGTCACACCACGGCGTTATGAAAATTCAAGCTTAAAATACCTTGACGTTAACGTTAAAATAATTTTTTCATTTTCATCACAGTCTGCGAAGAGCGGGCGTACACGAAATTGAATAAATAACAACGTGAGTAAAATCCACGAGATACACACCTGAGCCACCTTGCCCGTAAAGAAAAACTTTCCCGTCTGGCGGTGGAAATGCTTAAAATAAACTTTCTCCTCTCTCTCTCGCAACTTTTAGAACTCAAAAAAGTTTCATGGCTTTCGGAAAATTATACAGCTGCGATATGAATGCTACGCGTTCGCGATCTTCTTCCATTTGTTTCGAATCACTTTCAGCAGCCAGACGAGATTTTTTCCGACCTCCTCTCTCGCAACCTCTTATGCAAATGTGCGAGCGCGCGCGCGTGGGTCGGAAGAGCAAACTCAAATAGACAATGAGAAAGCTCGTCCCGCGGAGAAAAGAGGATAAGGTATATAAAGTAAGAAGACTCACCGTGTCCGCATTTGTCGATGTGATTGGTCGCGCGGAATTCGTCCCTGCACAGGCACTTCCTAACCTTCGGGTCGCAGAAAGAGCCGTCGAAGCCGCACTCGCGGTCCTCCTTGCAGTCGTCGCTGAACTTCTTCGGGCCGCGTTCCGACAAGTCTGTAAAAATTTCAATACTACGTCAGCTCTCTCTTTCTCTCTCGTCAACCTTCGTGCTCACGTATTATATACATTGACGCGAGGTTTTCACGCCTTTCTTTTCGGGGGCGGGGAACAGAGG
The DNA here is from genome assembly GCA_900474315.1 of Torymus auratus. Taxonomy (NCBI): domain Eukaryota; kingdom Metazoa; phylum Arthropoda; class Insecta; order Hymenoptera; family Torymidae; genus Torymus; species Torymus auratus. The sequence goes on along the minus strand of UXGD01001075.1, from coordinate 13,997 downwards.
ATTCGCGCGAAATCGGCCGTGAAGTTTCCTAGCTCTTAGCACCGAGATCGCGAAAGTTTTATCGGGGAATGTTAAGTAGCGAAAAGAGGATCGGGGGGTTAAATTATTCTTCTCTTTTTCGCTCAGTATTGTTTTACGTGAGTGAATTAGTTATTGTAGAAAGAATACAATAATAATTTGGAAGTTAAATAATATATAGGCTTCACATTTACAGATTGTACGAAACGAGAATTAACTTTTTACGCTCATTGGTGAATCAGATTTAAAAGTATACCACTGAATGAGTTTCTGCAGGGTAATTCTTTCTTAAAATATTTAAAAAATTATGTAAACGTATCGTAATATATTTCTATAATATTATACCTTATATGTTGTATAAGGTATCGTAACTAGTTGAAACTCAAAGAATTTCTTACCGTTTCTTTAATTTTCATAAAAATTTATATCAATATAACTTTCACATATTTATTCACAAAATTTCATGTTGCATAGAATTCAGATATAAATAGTTAAAGTTTACATTTTTCATTTTTATTTTTCAAAAATTACTATTCAAAACTAGGAAGAGGTATTTTTATAGGGTTACAGGTATTAACCTATAGAATACACAACTAAATTTTTGTAAAAGTTTTTATTCGAGTGACATTTGACATTATTGTTTGTACTTGACATTAACGTTCTGAACCAAATAAAGATTTTATTCTACTCTATTTTAGAGTTAAGGGGACAAGCCATGGTTAAAACTGAAAAAATTTTTTGTATATTTTATCAAAAGTTCTGTAACTTAATTTTTTTTCTTTTTTTCTAAAGCTTTTTTTGAAAAGTAGTAAACAAAACCTGTGGGTAATGTAGAGAAGAATGCTCACCTAAAATTTCAAGACATTTCATTGACTTGATAAAAAGTAAACCTGCGGCAACCAATAAATGAGGGTTCAACCATTAAGAAAATGGTCGCAGAGCCAGATGTATATTATCAGCTGACTACAGGCGGAAATTGTAAATAATAATACTATTTATCAGTGGAAGAAAATTTTAATCTAAAGATTACACCTGGAATTTATTATTGATCAAAATATTTATTGTTTTCTTTTCAGTTTTAACCATGGCTTGTCCCCTTAAGTTATTTTATTTTACTATTTTATTTAAATTGATAAATATTACATAAATTTGTTGGTTAATACAGACAACTTTATTCTAGATATTTTTTACATTTTATAAATTCTTCAATAAGCTCTCGTTCAGTTGTTTCAACACTTACATCGCATGCAAAAGCTTTGTATAGCTTTCTCAAATCAGGTACCGATTTACCTTCAATTAACGATTTTTTTGGTTTAGTAAACGACATATACCTTTCAAATTTAGAATTTATTACAGGTGATTCTGGCCATGTAGAATTCAATAATTTTTGTTTAAATGCCATAGTTGTCCTGTGAAATAAAGATGAAAATTAGAACAAAACTATTTTTCCTTACTGGCAACTTTACTTTGAGTTTTGCATTACTCGCTTTATTTAACACCTTTTGTAGAAAGTATTGTTTTCCATATGTATACATTATATCGACGTCTCATACGAAGAAAAGTACAGCTCGTTTCCTTCTGGAGATTAACACAGAGAAAACTGAGTTGTGCTTTTCTTCATATGGGGCGTCGATATATACTCACATAATCATATTTTTTAAGATAATCTATAATTAATAAAAAAAATGATTAAATTCTGTTACCTTAAATCTACTAAAAACTTTTCTGACGATCCTTTCCAAGGTATAAAAGTTCTGTAGTCCTGTAGACTTAGATTACTTACGAAAGAAAAGTTATTTGATACTTCTACATTCATATAGTTAAATCCACTTATTGTAAAGTTTCTCTATATAGATTGAATAATGCCAGATTAAATTAGTATTGTATCATAATTAATATATTAGCTTATATATAAATGTTTTTAGATATATGATACATACTGTTGCTTTATCATTGCATAGTTTAGGCAAGATATAGTCTTCACGATTCTTATCTATAGTACAGGTATCCGGATAAATCAATTTATTAAGATAAAAGTTGGTAAATCCCCTTTCTTGCGGCGTTGTTTTCATTAGAATTATAACACTACAGTCACTGCCGAGTTCCCCTAAAGACTACGTACAATATTTCTGTTAATAATATACAGTTTGGAAATCAGTATTTTGTACTGATCAATTTAATTTACCAATTTACCTCTGTAGTGTATACACTGGAATTAGCTTCATTTTGATGAAGTCTAAGTATCGTTGTATTCATTTGGAAAAATGCAGCGTAAGTATATTTCAAATGTTTTGATACTGGTTTATCTTTTTTGTTGTATTGTATTCCTTTGAACTTAAACATAGGATAATCTTACTAAATAAAGTCTAACAAATATCCATTAATTATAAGATAGAATTCAGAGAAGAGTTAGCATACGTTGGTAACGTTGTCGTAAAAGACTAAAGCTGGCAGTTGTAACGCTTTTTTAACTTTTCTGAAAGATCGGCATGTATCTAGATTGAAATTTTTCGACGTCTCTCTATCCAAGATAAGTGAAACGTTCCCAAAACCACAATAATATGCATTTTTTATTTTCTTACTTTCTCTTAAATACCAATCCCCCCTTAAATCAAATTTTATTTCAGGTAATTCACTATCTTCAAATTTCCATTTCATTTTAGATGTTATATCATAGATTACGACTTCATTAGAGTGATCATAATCTGATTTTACTTCTGACACATTGTTTAAAAATAAACAAACAACTAAAAACAATAATTTTTTAAAAATGTATGCTTTAAGGTGTTTAATGGATAATAATAATAATATATTTCTTTTGTATTACCTGCTGTAAGTATAGTGTACCTCAACATTTGAAAGTATTATGGAATCAAAATTATCTTATATTACTTAATCTTTTCACGATAATACGATGTTCTTAAGGTACAAATAGGCGCTTGAAATTAACGATTAACTATTAAATACTTTAAACCCGTTGACTTTTCATATAATTATTTGATATGTAAATATTTTCATTGAAACATGAATATATTTTTTTAATTTTAATTATCAATACATACTTTCCGAATCTATTTATATACTGCGTTGTATTTATTTTTTATGCATATACTGTTTTCAGTCATAATATTCATAATTATAAATCTTCTTTATATTTTGACAGTGTCGAAATCGCTGTTAATTGAAAGTATATGTGAGTAACTTATAGATGGATAGAATGGATGTACCCATTGTTTCCTTGTCCTGCTTCTGGCACACGTATTTTTTCTAACAATTCCTTATCAAAGTATAAATATCTTGACATTATTTTATATGATATATCTATAACTTCTTTAACACACACGATAGATAAAATGAATGTTAAATATTTAGTACAAAAAGAAAAGTAGAATGAAAGAATAAATAATAGCTTTCTCATGTAGGAAGTAAGGAAAAAGAAGCGCGCGGAAAATATAACTTTTCATTGTATCTGTAAACTAAGGACATCTTCACATCTAAAGAACTATAACATGCTAAATTTAATATAAAAGTGAGTCCTTACTAGGGCTGTACGAGAGCAAGACAATAAAAGAGTCGATTATTTTAAAAAGTCTTAAACCCAAATAGCAGAGGGAGGCAAGGTTCGCGTAGATGGAGAAGGCACGCTGAAGTAAAATAGTAAAGTACAATAGTTAACTATTTAAAAAATCCCAAATACTGTTAAAAATGTCAGTAGTTTTTACGGACTTTATAAACCCAAAGTACATATTTAATTTCGCATTGTAATTCAAGTCCAACTTAACTTTTACCTTTGCTAATCTAAGCTTTACTTAAAGCGTCATTTCAATTCAGCTGTTGCACACGACGGCAAAATGGAATTCCTCGCTGAGGTACTTTCCTCATACAGATAGCCTTTAAGCACACAGCCCTTATTGTAATTCTATCCTGAATTTCCACCGGTGTATAATAATACTCGAACCATCATTTTCGAATCAAAAAATCGTCACAAATATTTACGTTCTATTTTTACCCAGACTGAAATCCAAGCGGAGATAGCATATATTTAAACGAAGTGGCTCGAGAGATATATATGCGTCAAGCGCGAGTGCCATTGTTGAATCCGAGATATCCTATACGGGCGTGTTTGCCGTGAAAGCGGTTCGCTCCTCTTCTCGCAGGCCGACGTGCTGAAGTGGTGCAATCAATTGAATTTTCTTTTAAACGTTTGGCCCCCGCCGTCGGCTCTATTTACATTGACGGCCGGTTAATAAAACGGAAGCTCCAATGGTAGTGCACCTTAAAAGGGTAGGTATCGCGTATCGCGCTCGTATAAACAAAGTGGCGAAATAGCCGATTTCCGCTAGTAGCGTCATTAGCAGCGGCGGCAGCCACACACAGCCAACGCAGCACGTGGTATTTATACAACTTTATTTTTGTAAGCGTAACAATGGAATTCCGAATGGCATTTGCCGCGCGTTGTACATAGTTTCTTTTCTTTTCAAATTGGAGTATTTTCTTACAAAATAAGAGAATGAAGTCTTGAAGCTTGTTGCGTGCATAAAAACCAACATCATGCCTATGCAGCTCTGACCTACTTTAAAATTACTATTCTCGAAAGAAAAAAGAAAACTTGATAACGAAATAGTTCTATTTTTTCCACGCACTGTTCTTAAAATTCATGAGTAGCAAAATTGTATTGCACTACTTTAGTCACATTTTCATTCCAAAAAAAAAGAAACATTTAATTCGCCTCGTGTATAAACCACATTTTCATGGAAGAGATATATCAGCTGTGGGACTTTAAGGTAGAAATTTTTTCCCCCCGAAGACAAATGTCCGAAACCTGCATCATTGTACGGAACGGGGAATTACGTAAGATTAAAGGCTTATCTTCTTACCCGCGCGAGAAAGTTGAAAAATTCCTCGTTAAAGTTTACGTAGAACCCTGCGCTGCCGGCACATCTCCATCAGCGCGCGCGTCTGACTCTACCCTGAACTCATCTACTTGCCACACTCGCCTATATAAGAACACCCATCCCTTTTTATCTACTATCTCACGTGCCCTAAATCCAGAATCCCATTCTCCCAACCCAACATCTCTCTCCATCCGTATATCTAAACCTCACCTACCGCCCGCCCCTTTGCAATATCACCTATCCTAATTCCTATGTAGCTTCCAAAATATCAATAAAACGTCCCGCAGCAGCATCCTGAATTTTACAGCTTCCCGCGTTTCTCTCGACTTCAGCGGTGCGCGCACGACCGCAGAGCCACATCCTGCGAGAAAATGCAGTCGCGCGCGTTTCCTGGAGACGAACAAAGCGCGCGCCGCCGAGGTAACTCTGCGGTTTTGCGGCCCCCGGGGCGGCGCGTGGTTGTGTGTACCTATAGTTGGACGTTTAAGCGACTTCGGCTGACGCGCGGTATTGCCGCGTCTTAAACGATGCTATTATATTATACCTCCTCGAGCGATATATTTACACGTATAAAGAGCGCGTTGGATTAGAATACGTATATGTAGGTTGTATGTATATATGCTTGATATATATATTGCTTGCCGCGCTCGTTAATCGCGAATTGGATTTGCGAAACGAGTTTCGTTCGATGCGGATTACGCGCATATTGATTGACTGATATTCGCGTATACGTAAGCGCTCACGTAATGAACGTTATTCGTCGTTTTCCGTTAAACAGCCTTCATGTGGGATATCAATTGAATTTTAAATGACTCCGTTTGTACAATAATGCTCTTGATGTTTATCGTTCGATATACTGTATATAATCGAAATTACTCGGCGCCCGTATATACAAATAGAATGCGAATGTTATTATCACATTTCTGAACATACGTGATTCCCTGGTCATCGTCGTCTGTTAATGTGTCCGTCCTATATTTACATAAAACCCATATGACATCGACATCGACAACATTTTATACAAACAAGCGAGTAGAAAGTAAAATTCATCGTTCCGCCAAGGTAGACAATAATAGATCCTCCGTAAAGGAAAAATTTTGGCAAAGACTTTCCCCTCCAAACACCAATATATAGATTCGGTATACAAAGCGGTTCTCACAGTGTGCTTCTATACGCGAGCCACACGGGCTCCACAATCCCCAAAGCGAAATCCCGCGCATTACACGACACACGCATCCCCGCACACACACACCTCCGCAGCTATAAATTGCAATCAAGCAAAAGGGCCGCTCTAGCGACAAAGCCAAAGCAGCAACGCCCCCTCACACACAAAGCTCTTTACACGTACCTATATATACATATAATACCTCGGCGAGATTTCCTTCTTTTCTCGCAAAAAACTCGCTCCCAAAAACTTCCCTCTCCCAGCTGCTCTCACTCTTTCATTCTTTCACGCTCGCGTCAAAGGCCCGTAATTTCGCGCACCCACTCGAGCGCAATCATCGCGCGGCTCTAATCTCCCTCGCTGCTCTGCATGCCTCCGCTCACTGCTATGGCACGTCGATCGTAAACGATCGCGTTAGCACGCACACCTACGTACAACCTCGCACATATATATACGTGTTTACGCGTATTCGCTGTTGTGGGGCGCACAGAGGGACAGAGAGAGAGAGCGTCATATTACAAGAGTAGAGGGGTAATAAGAGGCTTTCTAAGCGATCGCATCGCATTGCGCGCTGCAGTAGGCCCCATTGATACCGGCTTTTAGCGGCGCGTGCACATTACGCTTGCGTACGAGCGAAGCCTTTACGAGTGAATTATAGAACGTGTGCGGGTGTTCGGTTAACGCTGCTGTGGTGTAGGCGTTGGTGCGTGAGCTTCCGCAAGCTGCAGAGAGGCGCACTCTGTCGTGGTTTTTGGCGTCGCTTTTGAGAGAGGGATTACGCGCCTATATATGGACGATTGAAGTTTATTTCGTTTGCGTGTGCGTGTTTTTTTATTGTCAGAGGTGACGCGTGGTTCGTTCCTGGAAATTGCGTGTTTTTTTATTTATATTTATTTTCTTTTGTGATTTTAAGCGATGGAAAAATCTTTTGCTAAATGTGAGCGGCTGTCCGCAAATTGATTTAACGAAAATAATATTGAGTTATATATTTTCTAAAAATATTTGTCCCGTTTGTGTTTTCAATTATATATTGGAGTGCTGACGTTGTTGATATAGTTTAAAGTAAATAAATAAATAAAAATTTCTATTTACCTATTCCAACAGGCAGAGATAAAAGCGTGTATTTATCCAACGCATAGATTCTGTCAAATTACGTCCGTCATATTGATGTAGTCTAAAATATGGCGCGGTTATCTACATTATATATGCAAACGAACAGCCGAAATAAAATTTCCAATGATTCCACAGAGCGATTTGCGCCGTACACGAGTCGATGCTAATCATTACAATACCTCAAATCCAGCCAACCAGCCGACCGGACAATCCCTTTCTAATTTCGAATCGGCCGCCGGAAATCCAGCCGCAAATCTGAATTGCCAATAGCTGCGTAAAATATATGCATATTACATTTCGCGGAACAAAAACGACACGCTGTGCACAAAGCGCTCGATCGCCACGCTTGTGTCGAAATAAATTGCCCTGCACATTCAAATCTCCCGCGCGCGTGACGCGCAATTTTTTCCGAAAAAAGAAAGCTCGCTGCCACACAGCAGGTGCGAGCTTTCACATATCTACCTATACGCGAACGGTTGACAACAACGCTGATGCATCGCGAGCCGCAGCTATTACCGCGCGGCGTGGCGGTCTACCATAATAATGAATCGCCCCCTCCACCGCGCTACCTCACGCTCGATTTGCGGCTGATATTGAAATGTCCATAATTCATCTCGCACCGCCGGGGAACGAAGGTTACATCTGCCATATAAGCGCTATATCCACTTCCGAAATAACGAAGATAATTCGGCCTGGTCGGATGAGCTCGGCTCGGTTGAATGGAAAAAAAACGTTCGCACGTTGAATGTATATATGTCGATGTATTCATAACGAGTGTGGGATGTGTGGGAGAACTTTTTTTTTTCTGGCTTATATAGGTATGCGCGCCGTAAATGGACGCAAGATCGATGGTGTGCTATCGACGGGCCAAATGAATTTCGTGTCTATACTCTCGATCTGTGTGTGAGGCCGCGCGCGTGCGAAATATAACACATGGGCCACACGCACGATGAATCTGTAATTTATTGATGAAAAGTGACTATATACTTTTTCGCGCGATATATGAGTGAATTTTGTATTAAGTCGATGTATTCTGCGGTTAATAATGTTTGTTTAGTTGTATGCGTAGAGGAATGTTACGTAATTTTTAGGGGAAGAATGTTTTTCGGATGTCAGTATTGGGTTTTGTTGTAGTTTGATTAAACTTTTATCGGCAAAATACATTAAAGATTAAACTATGAACACACTGTTATCGAATTTGCCTTAATTTTCGTCCCCATTAAACCGATCTTCACCGGACGAGCAATTTAATTATCATGTTCTAGTTAAAGCAGAGTGTTAGTTTAAAGTAATTACCGGGTGCAATGGCACTCTACGAGATTTCATTTCAAATTCAGGACTTGAGAACTGCAACACCTAATCTCATATACTGACAAACTGATATAGATACATCGAATAAACATTAAATGGAAATTTATGAACGTTTGAAAAATTCAAATCACGTTTGCTTAAATTATGTAATAATTGTCATGGTTTTGTTTAACAATAATTAACTACTTACAATCTGGATCATAGTCTTCCGAATCCATTTTGCCAAAAGTTTCAATGATGCGAAATTGACGTTTACGGCGGACAAACACACAACAACTACAAGACAAAGATGTAAATGTAATCATGCTATTTCACTTAAATGCTCCCACTTCATACTTCATTACGTCATCTACCAAGAACTTAAATAAAACTTGCTGTTTTTATAGTCGTCGTTAATCATTTGCTGATAATGATAACCGAATTGTAAGTTCGTTCCGGATGACTACTGCGGATGATGATAACGAACTATAAGTCCGTCTCGAATGACTATTTCTGACCAGATTATATAATCAAGTATTTTAAACTATACTACTTGCGCAATTATTACGTATTTTTTTATACCATATTCTACTTGATATAGAAATAGAATTAAAAAAAAAGAAATGAGAGTATGAAGATACCAAAGTAATAGCGTGCGGTTCGATATAAAAAAAAGTAACATTCACGTAAATGTCTATACTAGATCTGGTTTCTGTTGGTTCCGTGTGTACAAACGCTCTGTGTGGCGACGCCAACGAGTTTGTTTACATTCCGTCACCGCATCTAGGCGAGATCAGTTCCCATTTACATCAACTCAATTGTATTTATTTGCATAATTGTACTCTATAGAACTCTAGTTGATTACATTATGCTTTCATATTTTCAAACCAAGAAAATATTGCAATTTTTATCAATGACTGGTGAAAGTTTAACAAACGTTAAAATATACATGTACATTATGAAAAAATGATTTTTAAAACAGCTAGCAATTATTCCAATTACAATTGCTTTTTAGTAACAATATGCTAATCGTGAACAGCGCTCGCGGGAATAGTTCATCTAGGGGACTATCGCGATAGCCATTGTAAACTCGACCGTGTACACGAGCTTTAATTAAGCCTCCCCTGCTAATTGATTATATGTATTCATTGAACAAGTCGTTCAATTGTCATCGGGTACATATCTGCGCTCGCGTGCCTACGCGCGTTATTGTTAATTCATATCTTCAATATGCCAATAAGTCAATAGCGGCTTAACCGGTAAAATATATTTATGTATGATAATATCGCGGGGCGCGGCAACTCTCTCTACGTGCGTTCACGCGAAACACGAGGAGACGAAATCGATGATATGTAGATGTCGACGTCGTAATGCATTCAACGAATAAATTAAAACTGCGTTGTAGCGAACCTACCCGCGACCGCGCAAGGACGGAATAACGCTACCCTGCCTTGTCCGCGTTTTGCAATTTTTCCTCATTATGCAATCATTATTTTTTAAAGAACTGCGGCGCAGCAGTCAAGACTACAAGAAAAATTGCCGAGATTTTTCAAATGGGGGGTAGCACGGTGTTCGTAGGTGACGCGCGATGCTACATTGAAATGGAAATCAAGCTTTTTGTACATAAATTTTTGTATGATAGAATTTTGTCACACAAAATTTAGCATAAAGCTAGAAGTCGCGTATATTTTACTGTACATCTGCAGTTGATGGGTTTATATACAGAAAGCCAGCCTCAAATCGGATTGTATAACTTGGCAAATACTCTTACGGCCGGTCATTGAAATTGGGTAAAAGCTATATTGGTAATAAATGGCTATGAATAGCAAATTTACGCTAATGGCCTCCTGCCAAAAACCATTTGCACTTACTAAACCATCTTGGAATGGATTTTACTTTTCATTTGCACAGAAGTTTGTCAAAACATACAAATTTTGTTCTAACGTGCAGATATTCTTTGTAAATAAAGAAAAAAAAACAGATTTTTTACTTCGGTATTTATTTTGTATAAAATGCTTATTCAAAATATGCATGCATAAACATTTGCTATCAAGATTGGTTTTTAAACTTGTTTTTCAAACAACCGCGTACATAAATTCAAAGGAGACTGCCTAAGGCTATAGGTCTTTATTCTTTTGATTCTTTTGATAGTATGATATGACCTACAAAACGTAGTAGCAGTTAAAATCGTAAATAATTGTTGAAATTTATCAATAAAAGGGTTTCCTGAAACAATTTCTGTACCATAATAACTAATAAATTTGAATAATTATAATTACGTTTTTACGTAACCATGAAAATATTTTCAAAACTTTTAAATAATTTCAAGTATGTATAAAATGCAACTGCTATTTAATTCATTTAGTATGCACGAGGTTATAAAATAATTGATTCGTTAAATATAAATGTTTGTTTGAATTCAGTGATTTCGAGCCATGCCATAAACCTTGGAACAAATTTATAAAAAGTTATAAGCACCCATTCATCAGTTCGATGAATAAATTTAATTAGCAGCGTGTGTTTGCAATCACAAATGTGATGCAATTTGCTGAAAAGCTAACATGCCAATATCCCAATTGAACAGTAACGCTCGCATATGTATACAATCGAAAACAAGCTTCAAATTTATGCGAGAGCTAACGAATAACCAATCAAAATGTTAATGCAATTTAAAAATCAGAAATTGCATCCGGAGAAATGGGGCATATCTTTGCTAGCTCATTTTCATATTATACGACCGCGCGGATTTTATATACAATTGGTAATGTATGCATATCTATATAAAGACATAAATTTTAAATTAGAAAATTCGCATGCACAACTCTATTCCACAAATAAAACAATTATTTAATCAAAACGTTAAATTTACCTTTTTATTTTCTTTCTATCACGCTTCTCATTATTCCCAGTACAAGTAAAAGTAAAAAGTACGACTTATAGATCAAAAACTTCACCATCATTAGCATCCGAAATTCTCAGGGAACCCAACTCCGGCGCGAAGCGGAACATCAGCCGCAGTCCATCACTTACGACGCAATCCGTCAGCCCCAAGACTATAGCAACTCTCCCACGCGCCGTCGCTGGAATCCCCGTCCTTAATCCGCGACGCGACATTAACAGCGCGCGATAAAACCGCAGTAGATGCTTTGCCTCTATAACATGCATACCAGCACGCCTCATCACCTCCTCCATCACCGCGGCCTCTACTACCCTTATAAACTCCCGCTCCGAAAAAAAAACACTTAATGCAAAAAGCATTATTTATTACATCACGCGGAAAGCCCTCGATCGCGCGTGAACCTACCTCTCGCCGGTGGCATCGAGGAGATACGGCTCTTAACGCCTCTTTGAAATTCGGATGTCGTAGCTGTGCCGCGGTCGTTAAACGTGAAGGGGAGGCGGAAACTCCTCGCCTCGTTTTATGCGGCGCCTCGCGGCTCTGCCTCCACGGCATTATGTTAACGAGGAAAGTTCCTCCAAGTGTGCACTGTACGTGTGTCTCACTCACTCTGTCTCGAAAAAGGCCATTGCGGACAATCAGCGAGGGTGTGGAGCAAGCAGTAGTAGGCAGCTCTCTTATCGGAACCGCGATTACAGGCGGGTGGGGTTCTCTCTCTGTGCTGCTTTTTTTCCTGCTGCTGCTTTAAAGTGAGGGGCCTTTTTGTGCGCAAGCCACCTTCGGGCGCCCTCTTGTTTTATGGAGACGATAAAGTATACGGGGATCGGAAAAAGGTCGACGCTCGTGGCTATATATATACGAGCGTATTATGTAAACATGTTGGCTGGTGGCTTGACGGGGTTAAGGTTCCAGTGTAGATTCAGCGAATTGATTTTGGTGCAGAAAGGAGTAAAAGTTGCACACGGCGAATACAAATATATAGATACTGTCGTAAAAGTAGAGTTGCCGAGTAAGCTCGTATAATAATTTTATTCTCGTGTTTAACATATGTAAAATTTTTAAATTAGATCCTGGAGAATGAAGTAGTGGAGAATGATATTCTCAATTTTATGCAGAGACTTTTTCCCCCGAAGGGTCCGATATTAAAGGAAAGATTTTTTCGCGAATCCGTAATAACCATGAATTTTCTAGGAAGTTATCGTATATTATTAAACTACGAGCCATGTAATTTTATGTATAGGGGACGGATCCATTGCGGCTTACTTTCGCGTGCATTAAAAAACAAATCTTTTCCCGGAATATGGACTTTTTAAGGATTATTAAATTGCTGTCACCATAATTGAGCGCAATTTGGAATTATACAAAAAAAATCGAAATAAGTGATAAAATCAACTATTCTCATTATACCACTCAACGAATAAAAAGAATCAATTTTTCTACACTTACGACTCTTTTTATTTGTCAGGAAAATCTATTTTTAATGGCCATAATATATTTTTTGCCGCAAAAAGTACCTACTGATCCGCATACAAAAGAACATATGTTTTCTAACTTGGATTACACGCGGCTATACGCAAGCTGCACCTTGAAAAAGTTAGTTCACTAAGTAGGATATCGATGCGCGTCACGGAACACGCGAATGAAAACCGCTTTTACGCGCCCGAGTAGTACAACCAAGGTCCGTATAACTTGTCAGTATGACGATTCAGTCGTACCTATTATATACCATTTATTATTCTTTCGATCTAATGCACCCATAACCCCCTGTGTAAAAATAAGATATAATTATATATGAGTATTATCATATGTAATCGTGCATGGGTCTCGTATTCTCGTGGGCATTAAATAACTAGTATATTACACACCTAGGGAGTGAAAGTAAAGAATGTCCCAGATCGCATGTAAATTGTCATCCGAGTCGAAGGCGATGGTGACAAACATGCGATCTGAGGCATTCTTTATTTGCTCCCCACATGGTGCAGAGTATAAGTACGATTTTTTTGTTTGGCGAGGCCGAAAATGCAACCTTCGCGATCGGGCGCCGGGAGCAAAAGTGGTATTTTGACCCGCTACGCAAAACACACTTCTAACCTTTTTATTAAGTCTGAAAACCCGTTGAGGAGGGGTGTGCTTTAAGTTGTTGGAGCCCAAAGATATGTTCTACTAAAAGTTTCTTTTTAACATTAAAACAGCACTGAAACGCTAAAAATAGGGCCAAGAGATTTTTCGTGCAGGAGGAAATTCTTTCACACAGGAGAAATCCTCCTTCGCCGCAAGAAGATTTTCTCGGGGAGAATTTTATTTCAAGATGGGATGATCGTTTTTCTGAGTGTATAAATTATAAAGTTGAGAAATTAAAATAAAATTCAAGAAGTTTTAATGTCTTGTTTTATTCAAATTGCCAAAGGCACTGCATCATGTTTTTTGTATTTTCAACATTATCAAAGCACACGCACAATCGGTTTACTTCAAAGAATGTGCCTCTGTTTGAAAATTAGAGAAAATAACCGAAAAAGACCAATAGACGAATAGTAGCATTGTAATGTAACCGCTGGCTTGCCTTGTTATCTAACCACTAGGTGGCATTGTAGAATACAATAACCAAAATAATTCACAC